>NW_004624816.1:5916575-5963835 GCF_000247695.1 Heterocephalus glaber
GTCTTATGTTATTCTTCTTTGCATCATCTAGCAGCTGCTGGATTGATTTCTCATGTTCACTTACAATTTTAAAGCAATTTTTCTTTTCCTGGTCATTAATTGCAATCTTACCTTCTATATGTGAAATTCTATCCTCACATTGGTTCATTCTGCTGTGCAGACTTTCAATGGAGTTTTTAATCTCCTAGAAATCTGTTTCCATCTGTTTTATGGATTCCATTTCCTATGTTGGGA
Source organism: Heterocephalus glaber (assembly GCF_000247695.1). Next base: position 5,916,810 of record NW_004624816.1, read on the forward strand.
TTCCATCATGTTCCTCAGATTCTCTATTTTTTTTAATCTGTGTCCTCTCTAGATTTATTAATCATGTCTTGCACTATAAGCACAATCTTTGCTGTTATCTGAGAAATTATTTCTGATTTCATTTTTCCCAAATCCTCTTTTGTTGCCAGTTCAGGATGTCCAGGTGATTGAGTGTCTGATTGTTTCATCTTGTTTCCCTTTGGGGTTGCTGTTAGGTGATCTGGAAGTCTGGTTTTGAGGCTTGTTTATGTGTCTTCTCATTTCCACAGGGGTGGGGGCAGGGTGCTTCTGGCACCCATGCGGCTCACCTTCTCTGCCCTAGGAGCATGGAATGGGAGTGGGCGGGCAGCATATGCTTTTTACATTAGAAAATCTGTATTTTATATAATAAAATAATTCTAATTTCTTGTTGGGTTCTGTCTTGACCTTAAACTATCCTAGTTTTATGAAGATTGCTCCCTTCCTAGAAAAATTAAGCCTGTTCTTATATATAAATATAAATGTAAATCTATCTATCTGTCTGTGTATCTAATTTCACAAGCCTTCACTCACAAAAGGCTATGAGGCTGGGAAATAAAAATGGCTGAAAACTGAAGTCTTAAATTCTTCAGGGCACCATGCACACCAAGCCATCTCTGAAGTTTCCATTGCCACGTAATCAGCCTGCCCAATGTGTCCCTCTCTGTCTCTGTCTAGGACACTTTTACATAAAACAAAGCTGTGAATCAAAGGAAAAAAACAAAAAGAAGGTATATGTAGTCAAAGTGGATTTTATAAACTCTCTACACTAAAATTCAAATATATTGTGCATAGAGTAATTCTCCAGGTTCTCTCTCAGAGACTTTTTAAAAACTGAAAAAAAATACATAATATAAATTTTATTACTTTAACTTTTTTTTAAGTGCATATTTCCATGTCATTAAGTACATTTATATTATTGGGCAACCATCACCACCACCCATCTCCTGAACTCTTTCCATCTTGCAAACTGAAGCTCTATACCCAATAAAAAATAATTTTACATTCACCCTTCCCAGCCCCTGAAACTACCATTCTATTTTCTGTCTCTATGATTTTGACTACCTACTTTGTACAAGTGGGATCATATAGTATTTGTGTGTGTGTGTGTGTGTGTGTGTGTGTGTGTGTGTGTGGTGTAATGTCACTTAGCATAATGTCCTCATATTCACTGATGCCACAGAAGCAGTGCCCAACCTTTTTGGCACCAGGTACAGGTTTTGTGGAAGACAATTCTTCCACAGACAAAGTAGTAGATTTGGGGATGATTCAAGCACATTATATTATTGTGTACTTCATTTCTATTATTATTATTATTATTATTATTATTACATTACATTACATTTTCATAAGAAATACACAACCGAGATCCCTCATATGTGCAGTTCACAACCTGGTTTGTGTTCCTATGAGAACCTGATGCAGCTGCTGATCTGACAGAAAGTAGAGTTCGGGTGGTAATGTGAGGGATGGGGAGCAGCTGTAAATACAAATGAAGTTGTGTTCCCCTCCTCCTCAGCTAACCTGCTGAAGGACCCAGTTCCTAACAGGCCATGGATTGGTATTGATCTGTGGCCCAGGGTTTGGGGACCCCTGTGTTCTAGAATATGTCAGAACTTCATTCCCTTTTCAGGCCAAATAATATTCCATTGTAAGTGTACAGCACATTTTACTTCCCCATTTACCCATCCATAGACACTTGGCTAGCTTCCATATGTTTGTACCATAAACGCTGGTCTCTGAGTATCTCTTCAAGATTCTGCTTTCAGTTCTTTTGGATATATATATAATATATATTATACACTCAGAAGTGCGATTGCTGAATCATAGGGTAACTCAATTTTTAATTTGTCCATTTCATCCAGGTTAACCAAAATGTTGCTGTACTACTGTTCACAAGACTCCCTTAAAATCCTTTGTATCAGCCTACTGACTTCTGGACTCCAGTTTTAGTTGAGACATTTGTTGATTGTATAGTGAGAATCTATGATATACAGCAAGTCAATTCTCTTGTTTTCAAAATTCTCTTTCTGTTTTTGCCCTGACAGTTTGAGTATAACATGTCTTGGTATGTGAGTCTTTTGACTTTATCTTAATTGAAGTTTGTTGAGCTTATTGATGCCTTTCATCAAGTTTGAGATGTATTGGTCATTATTTTTTCAGGTGTTTTCTCAGTGTCTTTTTCTCTTCTCTTTTCAGTGCTCCCACAATGCAAATATTGGTTTGCTTAAGCGTCCCAGAAGTTCTTCATACTCTGTTCTCTTTTCTTCAGTGTTTTCTTTTTTTTAAATTAACTTTATTGGTACATTTTAGATATATATAATGATAACATTCATCATATAGAATTTGTACCTGTACATGATATATATTGATTATTTTTCCCCTTTCCCTCCTCTCCAATCTCTCTTTTCCTCCTTCTTTACAAAAGCATTATTTCCATTTTTTCTTTCTATTCAATTTTTTCCTTTTCCCTTTCTTCCTTTCCCCTTCCTCTCACTCTAGTTCCCATTCCCATTTAAACATATTATTCATATTTCAAAATATCTAGTATACATTTTGGTCCTTATTTACACTTCCAGTTTCTCACACCAGAGAAACAGTGAGATATTTGAACTTGTGTATCCAATTTATTTCACTTCAGTGTATGTTCTCAAGGTGCATCCATTTACCTAGAAATGTCTCAAGTTTATCATTAAGACAGAGTAGTACTGCATTATATGAAAAGACTGCATCTTTATCCATTCATCTGTTGATGCATACTTGGCCTATGTCCAAGATTTACCTATTACACACTGTGCTATAAATATGGGTGTGCATATATTGCTGTGGTATGATGCTTTTAATTTCTTTCAGGAAGATTCCAAGAAGGGGAATAGCTGGATCAAATGGAACCTCTATTTTTCATTTTTTGAGAAATCTCCACACTGATTTCCAAAGTGGTTGCACCAGTCTACACTCCCACCAAGAGTGGAGAAAGGTTCCTTTTTCCCCTCACTCCTGCCAGCATTTGTTATAGGTTGATTTCTTGATAATAGCTATTCTTTCTAGAGAGAGATGGAATCTCAGTGTTGTTTTCATTTCCATCTCTCAAATGACCAGTGATGTTGAACATTTTTTAATATATTTATTTGCCATTTGTACTTCTTTATTTGAGAAGTGTCTATTCATTTCAAGTGGCCATTTTTTGATTGGGTCTTTAAATTTGATGGGTCTGATTTTTTTGAGTTCTTTATATACTCTAGATATTAGTCCTTTGTCTGAGGAACAGCTGGCAAAATTTTTTTCTCACTCTGTGGCTTGTCTCTTCACTTTGTTGGTTTCTTTAGTTGTGCAAAAGCTTTTTAATAAAATGAGATCTCAGTTATTGATTCTTTGTGATATTTCCTGTGTGATCAGGGTTTTGTTCATAAAGTCTTTCCCTATACCAATGTCTTCAAGAGTTTTACCTATACTCTCTTCCAGCAGATTTAATGTTTCTATTTTAATATTTAGATCTTTGATGCATTTCTATTTTAGTTTAGTGCATGGTGAGAGATATGAGTCTAGTTTTAGTCTTTGGCATGTGGAAAGCTAGTTTTTCCAACACCATTTATTGAAGAGGCTATCTTTCTTCCAGTGAAGGTGTTTGGCCCTTTGTCAAAGATAAGGCAGCTGAGTGTGTTTGGAGTTGTTTCTGGATCTTCTAGTCTGTTCCATTGATCTTCAGGTTTGTTTGGGGGTTTTTTTCACCAGGACCATGCTGTTTTTAGCACTGTAGCTTCATAGTATAATTTCAACTCAGGGATTTTGATGCACCTGCCTTGCCTTTGTTGCCCAGAATTGATTTTGCTATTCTAGGCCTCATCTGGTTCCACATGAGTTTTAGGATTGTTTTTCCTAATTCTGTAAGTTATGCTATTTGTATTTTGAAAAGTTTTTTGGTGGGTGGGTACCAGGGATTGAACTCAGGACCTTGTGCTTGTGAGGCAGGTGCTGGAACCACTGAGCTAAATCCTGAGCCCTGCTATTGGTATTTTGATTGGAATTGCATAAAATCTGTATAACAGTTTTGGAAGTATGGGCATTTTTACTATACTGATTCTTCCTACCCATGAACAAGGGATATTCTGATACCCTCTTTGATCTCCTTTTTCAGAGTACTATGGTTTTCAATGTAAAGGCCTTTTACTTCCTTCATTACATTGATTCTGAAGTATTTCATTCTTTTGGATGCTATTGTGAAAGGCGTGGTGTCCCTAATTTCTCTCAGTGAGTTTGTTATTTGTGTACAGGAAGCCTATTGAGTTTTGAGTATTGACTTTGTATCCAGCTGTGCTACTGAATTAGGCTATTAAATCTAGAAGTCTTTTGGTCGAGTTTTCGGGGTCTTTATGTAAAGTATCATGTTATCCACCAATAATGATAATTTAACTTCTTCCTTTCCTACCGTTATTCCTTTCATTTCTTTCTTTTGTCTAATTTCTCTGACTAATGTTTCCAGAACTATATTGAGTAAGAGTGGTGACAGTGGACATCTTTGTCTTGCTTCTGATTTTAGAATGAAAGCTTTCAGTTTTTGACCATTTAGTATGATGTTGACTGTTGGTTTTTCATAGATGGCTTTTATCAAATTGAGATAAAGACCTGCTATTCCAATTTTCTGTAGGTTTTTTAAAAAATCATGAATGTATGTTGGCTTTGTCAAATGTTTTTTCTTCATCTATTGAGATGATCATGTGGTTTTTGTCCTTGGCTCTGTTGATATGGGGTGATTTGGGTATGTTAAAGCATCCCTGAACCCCTGGGATGAATCCTACTTAGTCATGGTGTATAATCTTGATGATCTTCTGAAGTCTGTTTGCCAGTATCTTATTGAGGATTTTTGCATCTGTGTTGATTAGGGAGATTGGCCTGTAGCTCTCTTTTTTGATTGATCCTTCTTGGATTTTGGTGTCAGGGTAATGCTTGCTTCCAGGAATGAGTTTGGGAATGAGTTTACTTCTCTTTTAATTTAATTAAAGAGTTTGAGGAGTAGTGGCATTAGATCTCTAAATTTCTTGTAGAATTCAGCAGTAAATCCATCAGGACTTGAGCTTTTTTTTGTTGGTAGTTTTTTAATTACATCTTCAATTTCATTGGTACTGGGTTATTTAGAATTTTTATACCTTCTTGATTCAGCTTTGGTAGTTCATATATATGTAGGAATATGTCCATTTTTTCTGTGTTTTCATCTTGTTAGAATATAGGTCCTTGGAGTAGGCATTAATGATCTGGATTTCTGCAGGATTCATTGGATTTCCCCTTTTTTAATTCCTAATTACATAAATTTGAGTCTTTTCTTTCCTTTTTTGATAAGGTTGGCTAAGGGTTCATCAATTTTGTTTAATCTTTCAAAGAACCAACTCCTCAATTCATTGATTCTTTGTACTGTTTTCTTAGTCTCAACTGCACTGATTTCTGCTCTAATCTTTACAATTTCCTTCCTTGCATGAGCTTTGGGCTTGACTTGCTCTTCTTTTTCTAGAAACTTGAGGTTCAGCATTAGGTTATTTATTTGAGCTTGCTGTATTTTTCTGATGTGGGAATTCACTAGTTTAAACTTCCCTCATTGGACTGCTTTCCTTGTGCCCCATAAATTTCAGTATGTCTTACTGGCATCATCATTTAATTGTAGAAATTGTCCAGTTTCTTCTTTAATTTCATCTGTGACCCATTGGTTTTTCAGGAGGATGTTATTTAATTTCCATTGTTTTTATGAAGTTCTTGTGGTTTCTTTTGCCATTGATTTCCAATTTCATTATACCGTGGTCTTGTATTATGCATGGCATAATTTCAATTCCTTTGCATTTACTTAAGCATGTTCTATGAGCTAACATGTGATCTATCTGGAGAATTCCTATGTGCAGCTAAGAAGAATGTGTATCCTGATATTGAGATGGAACATTCTACAGACATCTACTAAGTCCATTTGCTCAAAAATTTGTTTCAGTTCTGATATTTCTCTTTTGATTTTTTGTCTAGTAAATCTGTCTTTCTGGCAATGGGGTACTGAGGTCCTCTATTACAATTGTATTGGTTTTTATATGTCCATTAATATTTATTTTATATAGTTGGGTGTGATAGTATTTGTTGCATATATATTTATGATTGTTAGCTCTTCCTCTTGGATTGCTCCCTTAACAAGGATGTAGTGACCTTCTTTGTTTTTCCTGATCAGTCTTGGCTTGAAATCCATTTTGTCTGCAAATAGAATAGCTACCTCTGCTTCTTTCTGGATTCCTGTCACATGGAGTATTATTTTCTATCCTTTGATTTTCAGTCTATGAATTTATTTTTTTAGTTTAATGTGTTTCTTGTATGCAGCATATTGTTTGATCTTGCTTCTTGATCCATTCTGGTGGTCTCTTTTTTTCCATTGGTGAAATTGAGACCATTTACATTGATGGTTATAACTTTAGGTTTTGACATCCTTGTCACTGCTATTTTTCTGTTGTTGGCTCCCTTTCTTTCCCCTCTGTTTCATTCCGTGCCTTGCCTGATGGATTTATTCTGCTGGGGTTCATGAAGTTGTAGTCTTCATTATCTCTTTCTAGAATGTCCTTCAGAACATTTTGGAGTGCTGGTTTGGTGGCCCTGTATTTCTTCAGCTGTTCCTTGTCATAGAAGTATCTTATTTCTCCATCAATTTTTAAAGATAGTTTTGTGGGTTACGTCAGTCTGGGTTGGAGGTTGTTTTCTTTTAGGGCTTGAAATACTTTCACTCCAAGCTCTCTTTGCCTTAAGGTTTGTGTTGAGAAGTCTGCTATAATTCTGATGGGCTTTCCTTTATAATAATTTGTCTCTTTTCCCTAAAAGCTTTTAACATCCTGTTCTTCTGTTGAATTTCTGGAATCCTGGCTATTTTACACCTTGAAGTAGATTTTTTTTTAATCATGGCTAATTGGAGTTCTATGTGCCTCATTTATCTGTATGTCAAATTCTTTTTCCGTGCTTGGGAATTTTCTGCCATTACTTCTGTGAACAGGTTTTCGTTATGTCTTTTGTGTTATCTCTTGCTTTTTTATTGACACTGGTCAATATTACGTTATACTTCTTTGCATTATCTAGTAGCTGTTGAATTGATTTTTCATGGCCCCTTGCTATTTTTAAGCAATCTTTCTTTTCATGATCACTAACTGCAACCCTGTCTTCTAGATGTGACATTCTGTCCTCACATTGGTTTGCTCTGCTGGATACACTTTCAATAGAATTTTTAATGTCTTGGATATCTGACTGAATCGTTTTATGGATTACATTTCTTTCCTATGCTGGGTATTCATGGTTTCCATTATTTTCCTAAGGTCCTCTATTTTTTATCTATATCTTCTCTAGATTCACCAATCATACCTTTCATTATGTTCATCATTTCTGATGTTATCTGAGAAATTATTTCTGATTTGATTTTTTTCTAGAGCCTCATTCATTTGCTTTGTTACTTCTGCTGTTACCACTTCAGAGAGTGCAGGTGGGTGGCTTTTGAATTGTTCCACTTCATTTCCCTGTGATTTGCCTTTGGTGAGCTGGAAGTCTGGGGTTGCATCTTGCTCCTGTGTCCTCTCATTTTCTTTTTTTTATTAGTTTAATTCCTGCACTGATGCTTGTTCATGGTAGGTATCTTTATTGCTAGTATTGAGAACACTTAGGAAATGACTACTTCTCAGAGATGTCTTCCAGGTGTAGCTGGCTTCTGGATTTTGGGTCTGTTTCAGGATCCTACCTCTTCAATTTATTGGGGATGATAAGTTGCTGTCTATTTGGCCTAGTCCCTGGTTCTTTGGCACTGGCCTATAGTATTGTTTATAACCCTTAGGAAATTTCAGTCTTGTCATAAAAAGAAGAGTAACTGATTAGAACAATTATGTCACCATGGCTAAAGTAGTACAATCAATAATAACTGTAGCATAAGGGGCCAGGGATTTAGCTCAGTGGTTTCACCACTTGCTGCACAAGCGCAAGGACCTGGGTTCGATCCCTGGTACCAAAAAAACCCAAAAATAGTAATAATAACTGTAGCAGAAAACATACCCTAGAAAATGACAAACTGTTGTAGCTATTAATTTGCCACCTTCAACCATATGAACAGGATTTGTAGTTATATATCCATATCTAAAACAAACCAGAAAATTGTGTGTACTAAATATCCCCTCAGTATGGTGATTTTACACTCAAGGAAGAAAATTTAAAGAGTTAGGGGGAAAAAACAGAGAAATAGAAAAGAAAGGGATAAGAAGCAAGGCCTGAGGACAAAGGAAGATTATGCAAGCTTTGGGAACTGGTGAACACAAGACAAAGAAGGAAGAAACAGAAACAAAAACAAAAACAAAACAACAACGAAAAACTAGGGACAATGTTCTCACTAGTATAAAAATAAGAACAAACAATAAAAAAGAGAAAAAATAAAAATAGAGAAAGGAAGAAAAGCAGAAAGAAAAATGTCCACTTCAGGGTGTGCCTCTGCTGTCACTGGTTGATAGAAGGCGCAGACAGAGCTCAGATCTGTGTTGATTGATCCCAGCAAGCCAGCAGTAGAATTATGGTGGTGGTGGATAATTCCAGCAAACCTGGGCCTTTAGGTCCACTGAAGTTCAGGCTGCTTCTGGTTTCTGGCTGTGAGGTTTGGAGCCAGTTTTTATCCTGAACATTCTGTTTCCTGTGGATTTGAACTCAATTTCCTGTTGGCTTGAACTCAGCTCCATGACCTCCTGCCAGCTTAAACTCAGTTGCATCTCAAACTGGCAATTGGAGCTGCTAGAGGAAGTCAATCGCAGCTGCTTTGAGTTCTGACTTCTATTGTCCCCTTTCCAAAATGGTTACCAGCCAATCACCCTCTCCTGGTGGTGGTGGTGGTGGGGGTCTGAACCTGAATAACTCACCAGCCACTGCAGTTTGCAGCATCCACTGCTCTGTTCCACTGGTGTGTTTGTCTTGGAGGCCTCTGGGATCACCAGTAGTCACTGTGCTGCTGCAGGTTTGAACTGCCCCTCCCACACTGTGAACCAGGGCTCAGGGAGAAAACGTCACTTGCCATGACCCTCTTCTGCATTGTGGTCTTCTCTTCACTCTCCCTGTAGGCTCTGATTCTTGCTTCAGATCCTTACTGCATCCCAGGGACCCACTTTCCTCCTCCTTCTCTTCCTCACATTGTTGTATTCCAGGATCTGAATTCCAGATATCAGAGAAGGTGTTTCTCTGCTGCTCCCCATTCCACTATCTTCCCAGACTCTTTAGTGTTTTCTTTCTGTTCCTAAGATGTGACACTTTGTCCTATTTTATGTTCACTCATTCATTCTGTCTGCTCAAATCTTCTTCTGAGTCCTTTAAGTGAATTTTTCATTTCAGTTATTATACTTTTCTGTTTGAGTTTCTTTTTACATTTAATATTTATTAATATTCCCACTGTGTCCATATATTGTTTTCTTGACTTTCCACATGATTTCCTTAATTCTTTGAATATGTATAAAGCAGTTGTTTTAAAGTCTTTGGTTGATCCACTATTAGGTGTTTTCAGGGATGGTTTCTGTTGATTTTTTTTTTCTTTGAATGGGACTTACATTTCTCTTTCTTTGTAAGGTTTGTGATTTTTATTGTTGTTGAAAACTGGCATTTGAATCTAGTCTAAGTCTGGAAATCAGATTCTCTCTCTTCTCCAGGATTTGCAATTGTTTCTGTTTGCTCTGTTGCTTGGTTTGTTGGTTTAGTAGGCTGCCTGTGTTCAAGATCGCCCTGAGGTGTAAATATGAAGTTCCCAGGTTTTTCCTGAGACTGCTGCTTTCCCTCAGCATCCATTGTCACTTCGTAATTTCCTCTTTATATGTAGTTGCTTTTGAATGTTCTCATCTTTAATGCCTGATCTCAGAAGAGGAAGAGGAGAAAAATGAAAGGAGAAGAAGGGTTCTGGCCCTAGAAGTCCCTTCATCCAGGGGTGGGGGAATTTTATAGCAGTACAGAGAGCAGCAACAACAAGTGCCTCCTTTTATGCACCTTTGTGATCAGAAGCAGAAATCAGCAGTCAGGTCCCAATGTTTGGAGGACAGGGGATTCTTGGCCACCCCTGGCACCTTCAAACTGTGTGCAAGCCACTTCAGGAACAAACGCAGTTGTCAGCCATAGGGCTGAGAGGGGGTATGGGAAATGCTATTGTATTAATAGCTTAAAATCTACTGAAATCAACTGCAATTTCTATGTAAGCCATCTCCTAGAAGCTGCAGGTCTTCAGCAGACTCCAGCACTCCAAAGCAGTTCCATCAGACAGGTTCTTCCAGGGCAATTGTCTAGGTGTGGAGACAGATTCCTAATGCGTCCTATTTTGCCATCTTCTCAGATGTGTTTCTCTCAGAGACTTTTGGTTATTATTTTATAAACAATTCTGATAACACTGAGTGCCTGATTTCCAAATCCACAGTAGATTGGAAGCAGCAATTCAGAAAGAGGAAAGCAGCCAGCACCAGGCAAGCCCACTGTCTCCCATAATCACGAAGCCTAAGCATGACTGTCCCCACCTCAGTATCTGAGCTTTCAGCCATTTCTGGTCCACTGATGGCTACTGCCCCACTGCCTACACAGCACTGCCCACACGCCACTGCCTGTCCCACCCATTCCAGATCTTTCTTCAGTTTCCAGCTGGTGAGAGACATCTGTTTGTCTCTACCAGCTCTGATAAAGATTGCCCAAGCAGATATGTGCCCCACATGATAAAGGTGTCTTCCTCTTACTCTACTAATGCCATTTCCTCTTTCCAAAACCATAGGAAAATACTCTCTCTTACCAGCAATTTTCTCTCTCCCTCCCTCCTTCTCTTCCTCCCTCCCTCCCTCTCTTCTGGCTGCCATGAGGTGAAAAGTTTGCACCACTGTACACTCTCCGCCATGATCTTGGCCTTATCTCAGTCCTAAAATAACAGAGCCCGGTGACCTTAGACTGAAAACCTGAGCCAAAATAAACCTGTTCTCCTTTAATTTAATTTTATTGGGTGTTTTATCATAGTGACAAAAGATGTGATGAACAGATTCCCATTCTAGTTCATTCCAACTAAGTTACTGGATCAACAAATATAACGGATATAGTTGGGCATCTATCCTGAATATTCAACGAGAGTTAAATTTCTAAAACTTGTGTGTGGGTGTGTGTGTACAGTTAGACAGTCAATCTGCCCAGATCATGCAGACGACCTCTCAGGACAGCTTCCTAACCCAATATACCAACCTATCAGAAGCTTCGATGTGAGTTAGCAAAAATATCCTTGCATTGTCATTAGCTTCCTACCAGACTACTAGTGAACACACACAAATACATACACCTGCACACACGCACCTGTACACACACAGACACACTAACCTTAGTATTCAACCTTGGCAATGCTGCAGTATAACTACTATTTTCAAATATTAATGATTATATTGTAATTTGAATCATGTTAGAAAAGAAATTTGGAAAAATGTACCAGGAATCATAAAAATGTTCACCCACATAATAATTCTATTAAATCATCTGTCATCTTTAGAAATAACCTAAAATATGAGAAAAATTATATCTTGTATTACAATGCAGAAAATTGTTTTTAAAAACTCAAAGGTGAATAATTCAGATATATAGTTCATTTCTATGATGGATTCTACATTGATATTAAACGCCAGTTTAAAGTCTGTGTAATAATGTGTGTAGGGTATGATAGCTACCACGTATGGAGTGCTTCTTGCTCCACAGGCCATACATTAAATATGTTATGCATATTACTTCATCTCTATCTCACAATAACTCCATGAAACAGCTATTTTAAAGGTCTCTTAAAAGATTCTTCATGCCTGTGTTAGATCTGTCACTGGGACAAAATATCTAAGATAAACAATTCACAAGGAGGAAAGATTTTTTTATTTTGGCCCATACTCTCAGAGATCTGAGCCCAGGGTTGCTCAGCCTCCTTGCTTTGACCCTGTGGTGAGCAGGAGGTCGCTTGAGGGAGGGCACAGTGGGGCAGAACTGCCAGGAAGCACAGAGAGGGAGGGGCAGTTTTTCCAAGCTCCCTCAAGGCTCCACCACAATGACCTAACTCAGTCTACCAGGTCCCACCACCGGCAGGCTCTACAGCCTTTGAAACATGGTCTTTGGGGGACAGTGAGGTCCCAGACCTAGTGGTGCACCCTGCCCTGTGTCTATCTCTGCAGGCTGAACTTCCCTTTTCCACTTCCTAAGAAGTCAATCATTGAAGAAGCTCCTAGCTGACCCCAGATCCTGGGCTCGTAACGATCACCCTTAACTGTCTTCTAGTTAATAGGAAGTTAAACAGAAAATTGAAAAGGATATAATCACAAAATCATATCCACTACAATTTAAACTTTAAAGAGGTTTATTCTAGGAAAGAAAAAGCTTGGAAGGAATATATAAAATTGCTGATAGGGCCAGGGATTTAGCTCAGTGTTTTCGCCCCCTGTTGCGCAAATGCAAGGACCCAAGTTCGATCCTCGGTACAAAAAAAAAAAAAATTGCTGACAGTTGTGTTAGGATAGTTAGATGATTTTTCCCTCAAATTTTTGTAGTAGTGTTTGATTATTCTTTTTTTTTTTTTTTTTGGTCCCGAGGATCGAACTCTGGACCTTGTTCTTGCGAGGCAGTCACTGAGCTAAACACCCAGCCCTGATTATTCTTGTAGAAAAAGCTTAAATACATTTTTTTTTCTTTTCTTTTGGTATGGGGGATTGAACTCGGGTCCTTGCACTTGTGAGGCAGGCGGCAGATAAGATTAAATACTTTAAGTCCTTAATGTGAAAATAATTGGGGTTCTCAACTTTTCTTACTTGAAACATTTTTTATGGGTATTGTAATGTTACTGTCTCGGTTTTATTTATTTATTTTTGTTTTTTTGAGACAGGGTCTTGCTATGTAGTTCAGGCTGGTCTTGAACTCACTATATGTCTAGTCTGGCCTCGAACTCACAGTGATCCTCCTGCCTCAGCCTCCCGAGTGCTGGGATTACAGGTATGTGCCACCACATCCAGCTACTGTCTCACTTTTAGACTATGTTAAGCAATAAAAAATATTGTCAACAATGTTTATAAAAGTAGGAGTGATTCAGCTTTAAAGCTGTGGAGCTTAAGGCAAGAAATAATAGCAATCTCACAAAACTCTCTGGTACAGTGTTGTGGCAGTCTCAGCTTTGTGTACATCCACTGACTTGATCTTTCGAAGGCCAGAAAGGTATTTAACTTTCTGAAACTTGCCCAGAAAGCCAGTTCCTTAAAGGTTCACTGTACCAGCAGCGATATCGTAGTTACCCTCCTCACAGTATTTGCTGCCAAAGGAACCCTGCAGCCCTTGAGAAATGCATCAGCACAGCTGGGAGCACAGCTGCTGGCTGCAGTTGGCTGAGACCCTGAATAATCATTGCTGAAAAATGCAAAAGAAGAAGCCCTTTTCCAAAGGTGTCTTCTCCACCATAACTCCCTTTCTGACCTTCCCCACTGATTCTCCTTTTCTACTCAGAAGAGCAAGTCTGCTCGCTGTTGCTGAACAGTTAAAAGCAGGTGAAAACCTAGGTGCCTGGTCTCTGCTGCACTTGCTGGTTCTGGACAGACCTTCGATACCTACAGAAGGGGCTGATGTGGCCCCCATTGGGCTGGAAACTCAGCAGAAACTGCAGCTTTAATTCAGACCCAAACACTTGACAGGAAGACAAAAACTCTAAATGTCGTTTGTCTTTTTTCAAAGTATGAGATTTTTCTGCTTATAAAACTAATGTACGAAGAATAAAAAATGCAAGTGACTTCAACAAACATAAAATATAAATATAAAACATAAAAATCACCCTAAATCCTTTAACCTGGAAGTATATAGGATATATATATATATACTATATATGCTACTGGAGACCATCCCCAGTGCTCTACAACTGAGCTACCTCCCCAGCCCTTTTTAGTTTTTCAGACAGAGTCTCACTCAGTTGCCTAGGCAGGACTTGAACTTGCAGTCTTTCTTCTTCAACCTTCCTCAGTGCTGGGATTACAGATATGCACCACTCAGTAAATAATATATTTTTAAAAGATTTCTGATCTTTAAAAGATATGAGATTTTTTTCTTTAAAAACATATTTATGCAAACTATTTAAAGCTGCCATTTGAGAATCAGACTGGTTGTTTTCAGTTAATATCACTTGCAACTTCCTATTTTATTAACTATGCTGCAAACATGTTTTTCATGTTTTATGCATGATATCATAACTTCTGGAAATGCTTTCCTGCAGTTTTGTCGTAATATTAGCACCATCTGATTCCTCTCCCGTATTCCTTAACTCCATGGAATCCTCATGGGCGTTTACCATTCTCTGGCTTCAGTGAGAATTAAGCACAGGAAGAGGAAAAGCAGGCCATCTGTGCACGTAGGTAAGACCAGTGGAAATTAAATGGGGTGTGAAAACAAGGCACTCATGCTCTTTAAATAATGCCACTTGAGAGAAAAGCTTACCTATGTACAGAGCTAATCGCTGGACACACAGCCTTCAGGTGAATCACTAGGCTTGAGCGTTCTCTGTTTAAAGAGCAAAAGCGACCCTGTTCTTCAAAATCATTTTTTATAGCTCCAGATTGATTCAAGAGATTTTGATCAAAGCTTAAGCAGTTCAAAGACATTAAGCCAAACACAAACAAACCTACACCTCTGGTGACAGCACCACCTCCCTCTGGTGATGCTGGCCTTAGAGTCACCCAGGGCTGCTAGCTCACACATTGCCATGGCCTCCCACGCAGCATGCAATTTCTTATCCAATAGCTCTTGCTCCATCCTTTGTCTCTCCCAAACACATCTCATTGCCTTCACTGGAACATCTGGTGATGCCTGGCGATTGAGAGTATGGGGTTTGAAGTCACACTAAACACTTGAATTCTGAGGCGATTTAAAGCAAAGCAAGGAACTGATCCACTCTGTCCCTTAGTACTGATCTGGCAGATGGGGATGACTGTACCTATCTCATAGTGCTGACCTGAGGAGTGCAGGTGTTGTTTCCTGGATTCAAACCTCAGTGCTGCAAAAAAGAAAAAAGTGTGTGAAAATTTCTGTGGGATGGCAGAAGTCAGAGAAACTGATTTGATGATAATATTTTCCTTTCTCTTCTCTTCTTGGGATTGAACCCAGGAACTCTGCAATGAGCTTCCTTTTTCATTTTGAGATGGGTCCTGCCCTGGGCTGGAACTTGTGATCTTCCTACCTCAGCTTCCAACAGTTCTGGGATTCCAAGAGTCTACCTACCACCACACTCGGCTACATTTTCTAAAGCAAAGAAAGAAGGCCTGCTGTGCCTCAGTAGCTCAAAGGGGAGCAGACATTTGGCATTGGTTCTGTCCCATGAGCTCAGCTCCAGAGTGGCTCCCCACCTCCAGAGGAGCATTGGTAGAGAAGAAAGGTCCCACTGCTCCATCTGCTGCAAGTTCTCACCACCATGGGACAGACATTAAGGAGAGAGGGGAGGTCTGGAGGGATGGAATCAATAGAGCAGGATTGCTCTTTCCTCCTTTAAAAAAAAAGAAAGGCTCCTATCAGGTTTCATGCCCCAAGTTATCAGCAAATACCTTAATTAGCCTTCACACTTGAGCCAGGATTCAGGGCTGAAATTCAGTGACAGCCGGGACTGGACATAGGAGAGGCCCTGGGTGGCAGCAGAGGGTGGGAGAGGCGGGAGAGAGGAGAGGAGTTGACAAGGAAGTGAGGAGGGTGCAGGACACCCTCTGTGCACAGCTGACCGGGACCGGGCCGTGCACTCCTTCTTGCTTATCTTGCCCTTAGATTCTGTTGGAGAGCTTGGCTCCTTTCCCCTGGAAAGTGCTGGGGTGGAAATGATCTTGGCAGGGGAACAGTGCATTCCTAGTCTCCCTGGGGAAGGGACTGTAGCTGCTCAGACTGCAGGCATGTGTGTGTGTGTTTGTGTTTGTGGGGGGGGGGGCTGGTAGGTGTCTGAGGGCTGCGTGAATGGCAACTGTAACTCATCTGCAGTAGCCCAGGACTCTAACAACCCAAGCAATGGTGACGGGGGGGGGGCTAATATTCACATGGCTCTTTCTGTATGATAGTGTTCTAGGGGCTTCGCATAGACTAACTCACTCAATTTTCACAACACTATGAGTAGGAAAAGCTATAATCTCCCACTTTGCAGACCAGGGAATTGAGGGACAGCTTGGTTAAGGAACTTACCCAACATCACACTGCCAGCACTGGGCAGATCCTGTGCTTGATACTTGTCTTCCGTTCACTCAACGACCATGCCCAGTGGTCTCTCATAGAGAGTATAAAACATTTAAATAAGTGCTCAAGTAAAGGATACTAATTCCTAATAACAGCGAATAAGTATTATGCACTACTAAGGGTCAAGATCTTATACTTTATATATCAGACATAAGATATATAAATTTATGTCTCATGCAATCCACAAAAGTCTTATTTTTAGCCATTATTATCCCTACTTTACAAAAAAAAGAAACTCAAGATTAAGGAGGTTAATTAACTCGCCCACATTTCAGATGACAAAATGAGAAGTTAAGTCTATTTATTTATTTTTAGAGAGAGTCTTGCTATGTAGTTCAAGTTGGCCTTGAATTCATTTTGTAACCCAGTCTGGCCTGGAACTTTCAGTGATACTCCTGCCTCAGCTTCCCAAGTGCTAGGATTACAGGGGTGTGCCACCACGGCTAGCTAAGAATTTGGGTATATTTAGCAGCAAAGCCCATGTTTGTATCTAGTATCCTATGTTAAAAAAAAAAGAATGGCTAACTTACTATTTTAGGTTCTTCATTAAAGTCAACAAACAATTCAAGAAAGTCCCTTATAGCTAAAATTTTTACTCCCTTTACATTGAATTCTTTTACTTTTCCTCAATTAGAAAAACAGGTCCCTGACCACACTGATATATCCTGCTTTCTCAGGGCATATGCTGTGCTTTTAGTGTCTTCCAAATGCTAGCCTGACATACATACAAGTAACTTGGACAAGAGGTAAAGGCATTAACTGGATAATTATTTTGGTTACTTTGCCACTTATATAGGAGTGAATAGTGAAACTAACACCTCGATGATTAATGGGTCTGATAAACTCAATAGATTGACAGAGATCTATGTAAAATGCAGTTTTATCCACATAGATCTCGTTAGTCCCAGAAAATAGTACAATACCTGATAAGTACTCTATAAATGTTCTCTGCACCAGTGAGCAATGAAACAGGATTGTTCTAGAGGTTGTGGCCATAGCTCAGTAATAGAGCATTTACCTCACAGGTGCAAGGCCTTGGGTTCAATCCCAGATCCAAAGGAACAAAGAAACAAACTAAACAACCCCAAGTTATTCTATAAAGAAGGGATATTTTGCAATGTTTTGTTTCATTCTCCTGTATTTATATTATATGGTAGAAAGACAGGCATTGATAGCAGACAGATCTGAGTTTGAATTCTATCTCAAAGGCTGTGGAGGTAAAAATGGCAACAAGCAAGCATGTGACCCAGAGATGGCCACAAACAGACATTTAGTACTTTTACTTCTCTGCCTGCACCTTTCTTTGATAAGCAAGCTTGGACCTCCTACTCTACATTCTCCCTTCCACCTCCAGCTGCTTCACCCTTCACCCCAACCACTGCATAAAGAGGGACAGGAAGTATTTTTCTTAATAGGCATAAAATTACTATCAATGACAGTCCTCTATTCAATGCATTGTGTAGCTTCATCCCTTTTCTTGTTCTCTCTCTCTCTCTCTTCTCTCTCTCTCTGTCCCAGAGCCTTGTTATGCTAGGCTACTGCTATACTACTAAACTACATCTTCTTTTATTACTATACTGCTCACTAAAGAAGGGAATGGAAAGCAAAAGAAAATGAGATTTAAATTCTCCTATCCTAATTTTTCAATCCCAAGAGTTACACAAATGAGAACCCTAGAATCTCTTCTTTTATATTTCTTATCTCTCTCTCTCTTTTTTTTTTTTTTTTTTTTTTTTTGGTACTGGGGATCGAACTCAGGTCTTTGTGCGTGCAAAGCAAGCAGCAGAAACCACTGAGCTAAATCCCCGGCCCTCTTATCTCTTTATAACACAAAATACACTAGGCTGTATGTTTTTTAGAAACAATTCTCTCAATAATTGCTGTGTAGTTTAAAAATCCTTATCGAGTACACAGTGATGATGTAGAAACTCTAAGTGGACTACAGTGGACACTGTGAGACATGGCCCTTGCCCCCTCTGAGACAGCTGCTGGGATACTAAGGGGAGTGAAACCGCACTTACCTGCTTCCTCATGGAAGTGCCTCAGCAGAAGAGAGCTGCTCTGCCTAAGGTCACACTCCCTTGGTCACCTGTGTGCAATCACTGGGGACGTGGAGCAAGCTACCCAGTCCCTCACCCTAACCCTGAAGGGTCATCATGGCCAGAGTTCCCTTTGGACCTGTCTAAAGCCTTGATGAGACAACCCGTCCACTGCCTTGGCTTCTCCCTCTTCCCCAATCCTGTTTTCTTTCTTCTTTTCCTCAAATGTGGATCCCAAGAACATCCTCTAATAAACTCTGCTTTACTAACCTTGTCCTCAGAATGTATTTCCTAGGGAACTCAAATTGCAACAGACACCTGATAGGTTAATTTTCACATATTTGTGGCAAATTAGACCCAAATCTCTTTTACTCCATATAGCAAAGACAAGGTGTTATATATAACATTGTATAAACCTATACAATGTTAAAGATGGTTACAAAGTTAGTACATAAAGAGTTTGTATTTATTTACGCTTGCCCAATATAGAAATGTAATTTACCTAAAAATGGCTGTCATATCTGTGCATGGTTATCGCAATTCATTTTTTATTTAAAACAAATAGGATTTCATGCAGTCACCTTTCTATACATTAATTCAGGGGAAAATTAACATTTTCAGACTGCTCAGTATAGTTTTCAGAGTATTGAGATCTTCATTTATATGCTAGCAAAGTTTTGTATTTAAAAAGGGAGATTATATTTGTGTAAGGGAATTCCTAGTTATTTTATGCATTTTTGTTGTAAATGTTTATGTGTGTGTGTTTAAATTGATTTATAGGCAAACAAAAGGCCTGTGCTTTTTATTGGTTTAGTAATGATTCTAAACTTCACCTGGAATAATAAACAGCTAAGAAAAATATGAAAAGGCATGGGTCCTACTTGATACAAACATATGACAAAGGTCTAATAAATCAATTAGTGTAAGTAACAAAAGAATAGATCAGTGGAAGAATAGTTAGATCAGGAGCAGAACTGAATCATTATTGTTTTTAAAAGTAATAACATCTGATAAAGGAAGCACCACAACTGAGGGGAGAAAAGAAGGAATTTTTACAACTCGTACTAGAATAATTGGTTAGTGATTTGAGGAAAATGAATTTAAATTCTTAATTCTCATAAGATGGATTCAAGAATTAAAGGGAGGGGAAGAAATCTGAGTCATAAAAACAAAAGGCAAATACTGGTAAGTATTATTCTATATGAGAAATGAATTTTTAGGTCTAAGAAAAAACTCAATACTTCATTAACATAAAATTTTTAAAACTTTTTTTCCCCGGTATTTAGAGTTAAACCCCGGGGCTCACATATGTTAGGCCACTGCTCTGCCACTGAGCCACATCCCTTTCCCTTGTTTTCCCCACTATTTTGAGACTTTATCTCCTTTAAGTTGCCCAAGCTGGGATCAAACTTGGAATTCTCCTGCCTCAGCCTCTCAAATAGCTGTGATAATAAGTATGTGGAACCATGCTCAGCTAAAGTTCTTTTTTGAAGAACTTTTAATGATATAGTAAAATGATCATAATTTCATGTTATATGCATATACAAAACGATATGATTCTGAATGTCAAAAGGAACAAGCACATACAAAATAGATAAATGACAATAGTAGTTATGCATGGTATATAAATTTATGGATAGTCCTATTTTTTCTTCACATTTTACTGCATTTCAAGTTTTCTACAATGAGAAAAAAAATCAATTTTTCAAGAGTGTGTATGTGTGTGTTTAAAGAATGAATGGGAGGTAGAGGATTATTAGGTATTCTGTGGAAAAGCTTGATTCTTAAGTAGAAGAAAGATGACAGCTATAACTAGAAGAGGTAAAGTTATGGGAAATTTTTTCCCTTTTTTCCTCTTCCTTCTTTTCTTCTCTTCTCCTCCTACCTTTCCTTTTTAATGATGAACTAATTTTGAGTATTTTATGGCCAGTAGAGAAGAGGATAAAAATACATAAGTGAATAAGTAAATGGAAGAGGAAGTTGCCTAAAAAGATATGAATCAAATAAAGAATGCTGCAAAAGGAATTAACTTGTAACACAGTGAATGAATGAATGAATGAATGAATGAATGAAAGAAAAGGGCTAAGAGTTTTTTATGATTCTTTCTTTACAACACTGAGAAGGAAAGATCAGTACATTTCTTCTTTTCATTAAAGTAACAATATGAATACAGGAACAGAATTGTTGAGCTGATTATTAAATTAATATTGCTAATGGTTTGTATCTAAACCACAGGATTACACCTACACTATTTTTTATAAGAAGAGCAAGCAGAAATAGCAGAAAAAATTAACTTGCAACTCTTCTTTTAAAGCACAACATTTAATTAGACTCCATTTACAAATGTTCATTTCATACTGACAATATGACTTGGAGAATGCTGGCACATTACCAGATAATTCTGGCAGCAAAAACCACATTTGCTAATAAGGAAGGGCACTTTTTAGGCAGTCGGGGCTCTGGATTTTCCAGGTAATTTGCCTAATCTAGAAAACTGTTAAACATATTACATTTTAAATGTAGCCTGAGCTTCCTTTTTTCTTTTTACAAATGACATTTCATAAGCTCTTTCTCTTGATGTAAAATTGTAATTTATTCACACAAGATTCCAAAACTAGTCACAGTTCCAAAAATAGCTATTCATTTGATTTATGTATATAGGTTGCTAAACTTTAAGATCTTAACTAGATGTAAATTTGATAATCTACACATTTTTCTTATTCTTTGTCCTTTCAAAGACCTGAAGTACAAGTTAAATATTCAGATCATTAACATTTTATCTATGTATTCATTCAACAATTATTTATTGAGCTTCTATTGTGTGCCAGGTACTTGTAAACCATTAAGAAAATGGCATCTGAGGTGACATCAAATATTTGTTAACCTAGGGTGAAAGAAAGAAAAAGAAAGAAAAAAAGAGAAAGAGAGAGAAAAGAGAAAGAGAGAAAGAAAGAAAAAAAAAGAAAGGAAGGAAGGAAGAAGGAAGGAAGGAAAGAAAAAGAAAGAAAGAAAGAAAGAAAGAAAGAAAGAAAGAAAGAAAGAAAGAAAGAAAGAAAGGAAAGAAAATCATATCTACCCTTGTAAAGCTTGGAACCTGATGAGGAAAACAGTCTCTGTACAGATAATTTCCATGAGGTAAACACAAAGTAGTCTGGGCTTCAAAAATGGCCTCTTGAGGAAGCAACTGCTAACCTGTAGTGAAAGGACTAAAGCAGTGAAGGGTTGGTAGAGGGAGTCCAGTCAAAAGGCTCTCATGAGGGGGCCGGGGATTTAGCTCAGTGGTTTCACTGCCTGCTGCACAAGCTCAAGGACCTGAGTTCAATCCCTCGTACCAAAAAAAAAAAAAGGCTCTCATGGAAGGCTAAGAAAGGGTCACAAGTGGACCTCAGGAAGAAATACGTCAGCACTTCTGTTCATATTAATAGCTTGATAGCAGCCTTCCCTCCACTCCACTACAAGATGGTTCCTTTCATTTACAGCCCTCAAGGTATGGTTCTCTTTCTTCTAAATTTATAAACATTTTTACTTTAAATCTCTTTTACCCCTCCCCAAAAAGAAAAGAGTCATTACAGTAATAATAAAAAGGAGATAGAAACACACACGTCAAATATCTCCTGCACTGACATGAAAAGCCAGGAATTGTACATGGGCTTTTCAAACAAGACCTGTAGTACCCATGAAAGGTAACCATACCTGTTAGATGCCTGGTTCTGTGACTAATCCACAGGACATCCAAACAGCCACCTCCACTACCCCAGAAAAATTCCAAAACACACCCAAAGTGCATTTGTTTTGTTTATATCAAAACATCTTTCCCTTTCCCTATCCCACCTTCCCACCCCATTTAAGATTGGAAAGCAAGTCTATTTTAACCATTTAGTCGCTTTTATAGTTTGTAAAAGTAAATTATAGGCCAACTATTTTAATAAAGTAGGCATAAACAGGCAGAGAGAAGAAAGCAAGCTAAATGGGAAGGCAAAAGCTAGACTTGGAGGGGGTCGGGGTAGGGAGTGGTTCAAGTGGACAGAATGGCTTCTGGGTGGGGGCTGGCAACCACTTCAACCCAGAATGACACCTGTCTTTGCAGTTTCTGAAAACAACCGAAAATGTACAACAGTGACTGTGCCACAGGGAGCGGCAGTTTGTCGTCCCAGGACCTGGCCTACCCACAGAGTAGCGGTGTAGGTACCCTGCCTGTCCTTCAAGGAAGCACCAGGGAAGCTGTCGTCCACCAGCCCCCTGCTCCAGTTAGGGAGCCGAGAACACAGCTCCTCGAGAAGCTGGACATGGCCTGTGATTACTGGGGCTCTGATGGAGGGTCTCCTGTCTCCCTTACACTCTATCTCCAGGAGCAACTACTATCCAGGTCCAGCAGCAACCAGATGTTCCTGCCTTTCTGCCCTATGATGCTTCCTAGGCCCTCAAGGTATCTCAAGGAAGGAGCACAGGGATGATGACCATAATACCCTTGTTGGTTTATGTCCTTTTATTATAATTAAATGTCCTGCAGTTTCTGTGTGCTTAGTTGAGTGAATTCATGAATTTATATTGTGTGATGTATCTGGTTTAACTCGTTCTCCCAGAATGGACAATTAGACTTAGAAGGTTCCTCTGAATAAGCTTTAGATTAAATACATAAAAGAGTTAAGGATTGGTCTCAGTGGTGAAGGGCTTTTCTAGCATGTTTGAGGCCCTCGGTTCTAACTCCAGCACTGCAAAATAAATAAATAATAATGGAAGCACACAGAAACAAAAAAAGCAGAGCTGATATTTTCACTCCTACTAAGAACTCTATGGTTGGTCACAATTTTAAGGTAAGGCAATGACCATCTAGTCTGATATGAAGTCATATTCAGGATTATGAAGCAGGATTTGTGGGTGGGTTCACTTCCATCATCACTAATGATTATGCTCATCTAAGTGTATATTTGTAGACTTGAAGCTTTGTAAATAATTAGTGGATGTCATACAGCAATGGGTGGCTTGGTTTGGGACTGCGGCCCAGGAGGCATGGCAGCTATTAAGTCTATGTGTCTCTGTGAAGTCTCTTTTAGCTATGACATCCAAACATCTAAATAAGCCAAATTTGGAACCAGGCTTATGAATTGCTGTTTTGAAGAATCTTAATTGATGATTTTAAAAATAATAAATAATGAAGTATATTGAGTCAATTTGTTTCACCAAAATGTTGAAAATTTTGATTAGAAATGTTTTAGTAATAGAATAAAATATTGCTAACAAGTCTAAAAATGTAAAGTCCTATTTGCTCTTTTTTATTTATTGGTACATTTTAGGTGTACAATATGACATTCATCATTGGAAATTTGCACCTTTACGTAGTCTCTCTTGGTTCTTATTTTTTCCCTTCCCCTGCCCTCCCTTCAACCCCTCCTCCCCTCCCTATTTACAAAGACTTTGTTTCCATTTTTTCATTTTCTCATATTAATTCCATTCCCTTCTTTCCTTTCCCCTACCCCTCCCACTTCCCCTTTGCCCCTTTTCTTCCTATTTCACATTTATTATACCTTTTAATCCTTATTTACCTTTCAGTTTCTCACCAGAGAAACTATTTGGTATTTACACAAGTATGTCCTATTTAAGAATACTGCCTCAGTGTGCATCCATTTAGCTATAAATGTCTCTAATTTCTCAGTCTTTATGGCTGAGTAGTTTTCCATTTTATTAAAAAAAAACACACACACTTTCTTTATCCAGTCTCCAGTTGATGGGCAATTGTGCTGTTTCCAAGTTTTATCTACTACAAATTGTGCTGCTATGAACATGGGTGCACATAAATCGCTGTGGTATGATTCTTTTGGGAAGATACCCAGCAGGGGAATAGCTGGGTCAAATGGGACATCCAATCCTAGTTCTTTGAGACATCTCCATACTGATTTCCACAGTAGTTGCACTAGTCTACACTTTTTTTTTTTTCTTTTTTTGTGGTACCAGGGATTGATCTCAGGACCTTGCACTTGGAAGGCAGGCATGGTGCCACTGAGCTAAATCCCTAGCCTGTAAAGTCCTATTTGAATTTTAAATTTTTTCTGAATGCTTTTAATTTATGTAATAATAGTTTCCATATGTATGATTCTCAACATGTACATATTATGTCAGGTAGGCATAGTCAAGATGCTTTTAATAATGAGATGTTATTAACACTTTTTTGGGAAGAACTTGCCCAGGGGGGAGCTGACAGAGGCTCATACCAGCAATGGTCATGGGATGGAGGAAAGGGAATGTATAGTAGGGAACAGGTGGAGACAGAATTGGCATAGCTGTATTCCTTTTGAAAACACCTTGAATCCATCACCGGCTCTTTATCAAAACCCTTTGCATACAGAAACCAGAGTCCAAATAAGGGCCACATTCCAGGGAAGTCCAAAGTCCTGTGCATCTCCCCCAGAGTTGGGCTCCTTTTCCTCCAAACTTTCTCTCCATCTGTAACTTGTACATTCACTGGTGAGACCATCCAATTAATGTCAATCTCATATATATATATTTTTTGTACCAGGGATCAAACTTAGGACCTTGCGCTTATGCGGCAGGCACCAGAACCACGGAGCTAAATCCCTGGCCCTTCAATCTCATATTCCTAACTCCAGGTTCCCTGGAAGACTAGCAGAATGACTGGCACTTAGTAAATGTTAGTTGAAAGAGTGAATTACATGCAGAAAGCAAAGGAGACAAGCCAGGATACCCTCATTCCAGCTTTAGCATTTGCCTGTGTGGTGCCATTTCCCAAGAAGAGGTTTAAGAGAGAAGAAGGTTTGGGGTGGGCGAAGGAACAGTGAGTTCAGTTTTGGTCTTATCACATTTGAATAAAAAACTTCAAACATTTTATTTTAGGAGCACATAGTGTGTGGATAAATAATTATAAATATAGATCAACAGAAGACTATCAATTTTAAATCTGTTAAAATTACCCCCTTTGTGATTTTGAAATTTCATATGCCTCAAATATAAAAATCAAGCACACTGAAAATTATTTGGTGTTTCTTATTCTAGGAACAACCATTCAAAATGGAAGTTTATTTGGGGTAAGGCATGGTATTCTACTCATTATAAATAGGTTTTTTCCCTTTAAATACTCTTATAGTGAGAAGACAAATGAAATCAAAACACCTCTTTCCCCCAAAAGCTACCTTTCCAGCAGAAAACCTGAAAACTGCTTCTGCTCATAAGATTTTAGCATCCAGTAGCACCTAGTGAGAGGATGGCTCTAATATGTGGAGATGACCCTACCCCAGGCCTGCCCTAAGAGCTGGTGCTGTGCATTTATGACTTGCTTCAGCTATTCCTGGCTTTCAATTTTGTTTTTTTCCCTAGTTTTCTTATCTACATACTGACTTTCCTTGATGCCTTCCATCCCTTCCTGTGATCACTTTCATTTCTCTGCTCTTGGAAGAAAATCCATCTTCCAGCTATGTTCCCTTTCGATGCTCAACCTGGTTAAGAAAGAGAGTGATCACACTGGATTAGAACTAAGGAAGAGTCAGCTCTGTATCTTGCTTCTTAAAGCACCTCTAGGGCCGGGGATTTAGCTCAGTGGTTTCACCACCTGCCTTGCAAGCGCAAGGGCCTGAGTTCGGTCCCCGGTACAAAAAAAAAAAAGAATAAAGCACCTCTAAGGGTTTCCAGATGGTTCAGAGCTCTCTGAACCCTCTATTTAGTTGGATCTGTCATTTATAAATTTGTTATGCTTGGTTTCAATAAATGTATGGTGATGCACAACTGTAATCCCAGCACCAAGGAGGCTGAGGCAAGAGGATCTCTGAGTTTGAGGCCAGCCTGGGTTACACAGTGAGCTCAAGGCCAGCCTGAACTACATAGTGAGACCCTGTTTCAAAAAACCAAAAAAAAAGCAATGAATGTTTTTAAACATGCTTTTTAAATTGGGTGGGGTGAACATCCCTGTAGTCCCAGCACTCTGGAAGACTGAGGTAGGAGGATGATCATAAGTTTGATCCCAGCCTGGGCAACTTAGCCAGACCTTGTCTCAAAATAAAAAATTTAAGAGGGGGACAGACTGGAAATGTAGCTCAGTGCAAAAGCTCTGGACTTAATCTCCAATATAGTGGTACCTCTATTCATGAACTTGATTCTTTCCATGATTCTGGTTGCAAACTTAATTGGATGAGGACCAAATCAAATTTCCCCATAAGGTCAACATTGAACCTGACCATTGAATTCAAATCGGTTTTCATCCAATTTGGTTTGGAACTAGAATCATGTCAAGAATTAAGTTTGTGAACTGAGGTACCACTCACTGTACCACCAAAACAAACGAAAGAAAGAAGCTTTTTATCTATACTAGCCTCATCCCAAACCCTGTTCCTTACCTTTGTTGCTATAGGGAAGCATCTTTCTGCATCATTTCTAGATTTCAGATCCCCAGAAGTGACACACAAGGTATCTAGGTTCTTTCTACTTCTTGCCAGACTATTTTCCAATACAATATTTATTTATTAAGTAGTTAAGATATAATGTGAACTATTTTATGTGACGATGTATCTTGTGAGGTAGGCATTATTATTTCCTTTTTCAGTGAAGAAACCTAGAAAGAGAAAAATTAAGTGACTTGCCCAAGGTCACAGAGCTGTGGGATCAAGATTAGAACTCGGGCCAGGTACAGTGATGCATGCCAGTAGTTCACGCTATTTGCTAGGCTGAGGCAGGAGGATTGTAAGTTTGAGGCCAGCCTGTGTAACTTAGTGAGACCCTTCTCAAAATTAAAGATAGTTGGATAGATAGATAGATAAAGGCTGGGGATGCAACTCAGTGCTAAGTACTCCTGAGTCTTGATTCCCAGATCCCCCACTCCCCAAAAAAGATCAGAACTTGAGAAATCTGTCCCTAGAGCCCACATTCACTAAATTTGCTACCTCACAAAAAGTTCCATCGATTTACACCAGCACCATTATAAATATAGACACTATAGTCAATTTAGGGACACTTCTACTTTCTAATTAACTAATTCTTAATGTATACCCCCAAAATGCTTTCCTACCTTGAAGTTAATTAGAAGTTGAAATAGGGCTTATTATTTAATACCTTCTCTTTTCCAGTTCTACAGTAGGAGGAATTACAACTGAGACGTGAGCTCAGCAGCTTTAGCGGTATGGGGTGGCCATGACAGAATACTTTGTGCCTATAAACGTAGGCTCTGAAAATTGTTCCATGCCTGTTTCTTCAAAGTGTGCAAATAACGAAAGGAACCATTTGTTAGGTATTTATTATGTACCAAACATCCTGCTTGGGTGCTTTGTAGACTTGATCACCAGATGAGTATCACACCCCATTTTGTAGCTAGGTAGGAAACTGACTCACAATGCACCTGCATAATGGTGTGGAAGTGCCAGGGAAGGCAGCATTAAACTTCCAGTCTCATCACTTGCCCTGGTTCTTTAGGTAACTCAACTGAATGAGACTGTATCACCATACAGTTGTAATACCTAATGAACTTCACCACAAGCTCCTCTAACAGGTTAAGAAAATAAGTAAGTGACCTTACAAAGCTGACCTTAGCCAAAAGCAGAGACAACAGGCGTTTTTAAAAGAGGCTCACTCTGGGGTTTTGATTTAAATTCATTTTGGAGTCAGTGGGTATTGGTGACCTCCTGCCAGAGCTAATTAATTACAAATCTGGAGAGATGTAGCATTCATCACCATGCTGGAATAAGTGACAATATCTTTGTCAGTGTTATCTACAAAGGGGTGTAGGCCACACAGGCTTGGTAGCTGCAGGACAGCCA
Source organism: Heterocephalus glaber (assembly GCF_000247695.1). The sequence goes on from NW_004624816.1 coordinate 5,944,864, forward strand.
AGATAACTGGGAGTTCCTTTGGCTGCAAATCCACTTTTGGCTGTGGCTGCTTCTCTAACTTCCAATGTCAAGATATTGTTACGTATGGATGAGATCCAGAGAACAAGGCTGGTAAAAGAGTTAATCAGGCAAAGGGGTGTGATCCCATCAGTCAAGAAAAACCAGTAATTTTATAGACCATTATAGAACCCATAATCAGGAATAAAAGATTGATTTCAGAATAAACAACTTTTCTATTGAGGTAGAATTTGCGCATCTGATAGCAGACCTCCTTCTGTTATATGTAAGAAATAGTCATTATTCTGAAATAACCTTACCTGTTGACATCCCTATTTTTAAAATCACTGTTATAATTCAGATTATCCCAACAGTCCTTTATAAGTTAAAAAGAACTATATTCAGAAAATAGTTTTAATTTTTATATTACTCAAAATTTGTACACAAGAAGTCTGCTAGTAACAGACCAGATGCATTTGGAAGGCTCTGAAAACCTGTGGAGGAAATCACATATTTTCTGTAAGCAGCTGGTGGTGGCCCTTTTTGCAGCTGTCCTGTTGGGCAACCCAGCTGAACACAGTGGGGAACTGGGATGATGTGGCTTAAGTTCAGGTTCAGTACTCTTTAGGGTTCAACTGGTTTTTCTTCACAAAGTGCCCTTTTTCTGGAGCCATACCAAAAAAGCTATGACGCTACTAGGTAAAGTTACTCAATTCTCATTGTATGGCACAGATCTTACCCTAGGCTTACTATGAGAGAGGATGCAGAAAGTTTATTTTCTCAATACTGCAGGGCAGCCCAAACTACTTTAGTATCATTTGGGGAAGTCTGCTCACTTAGGAGAGGTCTACAGATAACATTCAATACTAACAATGACCTCAGAGCTTGCAAATCTAATTAACAGATGGCAAACTAACTCCCAGACTCCGTAGCAGTGGTTCCCATCTGAAGGTACAGGTCCACTTACCTGCTGGTCTTCCAAACAGGGCTGCTGCAGAGTCAAGGAACATTTTAGAGCCAGACATACAGTACTGGCTTTGGAGTAGGCTCTGGGTTCAAGACTTAGATGTGCCAATTACAGCTATGTGGATTTGGGATTAATTCTTTTAAGCTCTGAATCAGCAATTAAAATGGCATGTCCTGTTGGCAATGCTGGGAGCACTACCTGGCAGACCATTTTAAAATGCTTCACTTACTGCTAGTCTCTTAGTACACAGTGAATACGGAAATCACCTCCATGACATGAGTGGTACCCCACTGAGAGCACAGCAATTAGGTTTAAGAGCTGAACTACTGAAAGGACACGAGGAAGTTTCATCCGAAAGCATCCTGGAAAAACACCGACGTAACCAGGCATAAACTCCTCTTCCTGAACCCTCCCTCTCCCCCCTCCCACACCAATCCTCACACAGCAACAATCCTCACGGTTTCCTTCACTTCCTAGTGGTCAACTAAAACCCAGAGGAGGGGTGGAGATCCTCATCTGATTGCAAATTGGGTAGAAGCTCTGTGGTTAAGACTGAGTATGGACTTTGAAATCAGACCTGAAAGGGAATAGCTCTCCCCTTCACTACTTGCTGTCTTATGTAAATGGGGCCAATGAAGTCTCTTTGAACACCCTTTCTTGTTCATACAGAAGTAATATCTAACTGAAGGGGGAAAAGGATTAAATGAGAAAATATTTACATGGAAAGTTTTTTTTTTTTTTTTTTTTTGGTACTGGGGATCGAACTCGGGACCTTGCCCTTTCCAGGCAGGCGGTGGAACCACTAAGCTAAATCCCGGGCCCTACATGGAAAGTTTTAGCACAGTACCCGGCAAACAGTAAGACCTCAATTCATAACTATTTAATCCAGTTCAAAAACTGCTAAGTAACTGCATGTTTTGGTATACTCGGAACTAGCAAGTAAGTTAAAACTGGAACCAAAAGATAAGCTTAAGATCTGATTCTCTTAAACACATATTGAATATATATTCTGCCTTTAACAAGATAAACGTTTTAACTGAGTTACTGAACTACGGCTCACGATTTACCTTTTTACCTACTTAATTTCTTACCTGATTCATAGGAATTATTTGTGCCAGGCAAAGTGCACCCTACTTGACCTCAGTAATTTCACACTAAATTAACTTCCTCTAGGCAAAAAGGTAGAAAGTAGATGACCTACAGAATATTACTCTGATGTGTCTACTATTAATCTTTTTTTTTTCCTTCCAACTAGGAAAACAGCACCGGGACAAAAATAGTTAAGCTGGTGAGGGAAGCAATACGAGTCTAAGAAACTGCGGATCCGCTGAGCGAGGCTGCCTGTCTTTCCCCTTGTTTGAACGGACCTTTCGGTTTCTCAGGTAAGTCAAGAACACGCCTTCTGAACTGGGCTCTCAGGAAGCCACTGTTGAACTAACTAAGGCCATCCACTTCCGTTCGAAGGGAATAAGAATTTTAGTCAATAATGAGGAGGAGCTCCGCTGGGTTGTTCTCTGTCGTGGTCTCCAGCAGTGACCCAGATGAAATAACCACTGCAACACTGACTACTCGATCTGCCGGCTTGAAAGACTCCAGACCGGTGACTTTATGGATTATGATTCACCTTCCCTGTCCTGTTTTGATGAGACACCACGACGGAACCATCCCTGTCAATATAAGTTTCCAGTTTCCACCCTGTCAATTCGCCCTGTACTAATTGGCGCGCAGGTGAGATTTCCTGTCGCCATTTTAAGCAGACACGAGTCCCTCACAAGGAAGTGCCCAGTTAGAAGGGGCTGTGCTTGAAACAAAGAGTAGGCTGAAGAAAGAGAACCGGGCCCAGCAGCTCCCGCCCTCCATCCTTCTCCCGCATCCTCCAACGCTCCCAGTCCGGACTTGGGAGGGCCGGGAACGCCGCAGCCCTCGGGGCGGAGTAACGCGGAATCTCCACTCTCGGCCTCTTCGCGCCTAGACAGGTGCGCGCTCGGAGCTCGGCAAGTGCTTCAGGTCGCATCACACCCAGGGCCCAACACAGAGCTCCGCAGCCCCGATCTCAGGGAGGGGTGGCAAGGTCGGCCGGTGCTGGATGTGGAAGAGGGAAGGCACCTCCCGCTGCGGGCTAGGGACAAAGGATTCCGAACGTGTCCGCGTGCCCCCTCTTCCCCGGCCACTTCTGCGCCCTCCCCGCCATCCCGGGCGCCTGCGCTCCGTCCCCGAGCCGACGCACCGCGCCACAGCGACCGCGGCCCGCGGGGAAGCGCTGACCAGCCACTCCCGCCGCCGTGCTCACGCGGCGCCCTTCCCATAATGCAACGCCCCACGCCCCTGCGGCCTCGGCCGCGCTCTGGCGCACACCAAATGCAGCCCCCCGCTTCGACTGCGCACCACTCCTGTCCCCCGCCCAAGCCCAGTTAGCCGCTCGGCCGCCCCACCTCCAGCCCCGAGGGTTCCCATCCTCCAGCTGCTCCGGCAGCTGAGTTCGGAGCTCGTTGCCCGGCCCCGGAGGGCGTCAGGCAGGTGCCCGGGTGGCGCGCGGCCTCAGCTCTCGGTGCCGGCCTCCGCGCGCGGGCGCACGCGCTTCCGCACCCCCTCCCTCACCCCTTCCCCAACGCTCAGCCTCCGCCAGTCGCAGTCGCTGCCTCCTCAGAGAGCCGGGAGAGGGAGGCAACAAGGCGCGGTCGCCGGCAGACACCATGTGATGGGCACGGCTCGTAGACACGCAGCTTTGGTTAAACTGCGGGCGCGCAGGCGGACAGGAGACGGCGCGCAGGACGGGAGGAATGGCCTGACTTTCCCGGCGACGCCGTCACAGCCGTGGGTGTGGAGGGGCGACGCGCCCCCCAGTAGGGGCGCGACCTTCCGAGCCCCTCGGCGCCCGAGCGTGCCGATGTAAGTGCGAGGCTGGCGAGCAGAGTGTGGGTGGGGGTTGGTGCTGGGGGGAGATTCTGATGGTGCAATCGGCCCGGAAAGGAGGAGAGCTGAGGCGGCCACGCCACTCCGCCTGAAGGTCGCCGGGAACCTGCGCCTTTCACCTTCCTAGGAAACCTGCCGCGCCACGCCGAGCCTCCCCGCCCCTGCGTGTTGCCGGCGGGGTTTGGGGTCTGGCTGAGTCGGGGGCCCGAGCAGGGGAGCGCGAGGAAACAGGAGCACGCTGGCCCTGGCCCCGCGCTGCCCCTCGGTCGGAAACGAGGGGTGTAGGCGGGTGCGGGGGAGGGGGGTTACTAAAGGATGCTGGCTGTGACTCACTGCCCTTTCCCTTGAAGAAAGTTCTTTCTAAAATGAAGTCAGGGCCAAAGAGGTTTTCCGAGAGCCGGATCGGCTGGAGCCGGCAAACAAAAGGTCACTGCTTGTAGGCACGGATCGCGCTCCCCTCCAGTCTAAACTACCCCCCCCCCCAGCATCTCACTCCCTCGCGTCCGTAAACGTTGCCACAAAAGGCCTTTAAACTCGCCTGCTCGCACCGCGAGGGAAATGCGTTTTGGATCTTATTGCGCCCCGCCCTCGCCCCCCAATAATTACCCCCACACAGCCCGAGTGTCGGGTTCCTCTACGCCCACCCGAACCTTGCCGGTCACTGGGCTTCGTGGGCGCCTCTTACTTGCCAGGTCGCTTGCCCCGGGTCCCTACCGAGCTGTAGTCACCGAAGGCACTAGTGCTTATGGCTGCAAAAGGAATTTCGCGGTAACCGTTTCGCGCCGTCCCCATTGCCTTTCACAGGCTGCCTTCAGCCGGGGAAGGTGGTGCTACAATTCGAGTCCTTTGTGTCTCGCTCTGCGGCGGCGACCCAGGGTTTTTACCAGCCTGTTTCTTCGGTGAAAACCAAGGTGCTTCTGGGTTCGAGTACTTTCTCAGACGAACCTACGATGATGTACGTAGTAAGAGTAAAAGACCCACCTATAGAAAACCGGGTGCATTTGGAAGGGAATTTGACTTCTCTGCAGCGGTTTATTACATGTTTTAAATATGAGGGGGAGGGGAGAATGTTTGCAGAATGCAGGGTTCAGCGAAGATGTAATTTGTCACCTTGATAGAAGAAACTGTGCAGCAACTCGTGCTTTTTCTGACGTCAGAAGGACAACGGAAATAAAACCTGAGCTGGCAGCTGGCTGGCCTCATTGTCAAATATCTCACACTGGGTGGATACTCCCGTAATTTAACCAAAATTGTCCATACACTGATCCGATCTGAGCCCCTGGATTTTGGTTCATACCCCTGCCTCAGAAATAACTTTGCTCTTCAAACTCTTCAATTCTCAGTATGTTACAGGAAACCTAGTTGGTTTGAGGTCTTTATCTTGATGAGGTTTGCTCCCCTCCAACCCATGTACAGTATTCAGTAAATGTTTCCTCCCCAAGGGCTTGCTGTGTGACTGCCAGCAATTAACCAGATCAAGTTCCTGCTTCTGTGAAGCTTCCCTTCTCCCGCTGGAAACAGACTATATCAGTGCATACATAAATAAATTTCAGGTATTAAGGCAGTGAAGAAATAAAAGAGTCATGTGATGAGGAGGATCCTCGAGATAAATGGGGTTGTGTGAGCAGAGACTTTTGTCCTGAGACCTGAATGATAAAAGCTATTTGAGTGGTAAGGGGAAGAAGTGTGCCAGAGGAACAGCAAGTATTTGTGACACTTAGCTTTTACTGCAATATCATTCATCAGATGAGATAAATAGATTTTAGAGGCATTTTCACTTTTTAAAAACATAACCTCTTGCTTATGTACATTTTTTACATTCCTCAGTGAATTAAGATTGGGACGAAAGGAGAGGAGCCTGTTGTCTGGCTACCCTGCTTTGGTCTTTTCCTTTCCCTAGCAGTGGTGGGAAACCTATGGCATGCATCTGGCAGTGGGCTCTTTGTATCATGGGAAGCTCTGAAAGGTTTACCTTCATGCCCTAGGGTGACACTCCAGGCCAAAAACTGATCTTACTCATTGTTCCCCTAGTGTCTAGCATATAGCAGTTGCTTAATAAATACTTACTGGCTTGAGACCTTGGCAAAGCCATCCCTTCCATCTCTTTGTGTGAGATGTTGTTGTCCATCACTTCATTTCTATATTTCATTATATGTCTCTCTTCTTCTAAATTTGAAACACTGGAGTCTTTTTTTTGTTTCTTACCACGCTCCACTTTTGAGCCATGACCAGATCCTTGCGGATGTCCTCAAACCCGTATTTTTGTCTCTGTCCCCACTGCTCAAGTTCAGATCCCTGTCATCTGACCACGACATAGCAGTTCAAGTCGAATCTTGGGGTATAGGGATCGTGAAGCAGATATGAAAGTGCCTTGAAGATGCTAGTGGTGCTGGGGGAGGATGCAAGCCCCATGCATGGCTAGGAATGGAGGAGGTGGTTACACCTCTCCAGTTGCTCTCCTTTGCATCAGGCTGTGCACCCCCTAATTCAATCAGGACACTTTCATTAAATTCATATTCCAAAATCCAATTCATATTTTTAAAGACTTCACCTCTTTTTTTTTTTTTTTTTTGGTACTGGGGATTGAACTTGGCTCCTTGAGCTTGCGCAGCAGGCGGCAAAACCACTGAGCTAAATCCCCAGCCCAAGACTTCGCCTCTTTAAAAAACTTCCTGCGGGGGGTTACACTGCCTATGAAGTCTAAATTCCTGCACCGGGCCCTCACGACACTTTGCAGTCTGACTGTCTCTATTTCCATCTCTTCTCTCTGCTGTTTCTTTCCTCCCAGTTTACATTATGCTGTCCCAGCCACTTTTCTGCCCCAGTAGCTGTGTGGATTACAGACTGGAATGCCTACTAAAGTTGTATTTTTAGGGGATGATCTGGCCCAGATGCCATTTTCCTACCCCTTGAAAGAAGTGTTGGCTGATCATCTAACTGGTTTTTTCATGAGGATTTGTTAATCTTTCACTTTTTGCATTACTGTCACTCCAGGTGGTAAAAGGTACAGGATCAGGGTTTTAGGCTCTGAATCACATTTAAACACTGGGTCTCAATTTATTACCCCTGGGATCTTGAGCAAGTTGCTTATTTTCTGGGTTTTGTTTGTTGCTGTTGTTTATTTGTTAAATAGGAATTGTGGCAGTGGCTGCAGCAGTACCTATCTTACTGAGTTATCCTAAAGATTTAATTAAGATAATGGTTGATGAAGTTTTTGGCACGTGGTTGGCACTTCATATATACTAAATTAAAAAGAATTGCAGGTTCTTTTTCTTTCAGAGGAAATGGGGGAAAGTTGATCAGGAAAATTCCCCTTACGTTTGCTGTTCTGTAGCTATTTGATCTTTTAAAAGGTCTTTTCAGAGAAGAATATCCTAATGGAAACTACCTTACTGTTTTCAGTGTCTGGGAGAATGTGTCTCTGAAAGGGGGTGCGGGGATGGGGGAGGTGTGTGTGAGAAGTAGGCACATTCACCACTGCAAGATGGGCTTTAGAAAAAGATATCTTGGCCAGGGCCAGGAATTTCGCTCAGTGGTTCTGCTGCCTGCCTCGAAAGCGCAAGGTCCTGAGTTCGATTCCTGGTACCAAAAAAAAAAAGATATCTTGGCCCACTAACCCCAGGTTGAGTCTTTTTTAAGCCATTGTTATGCTTATTTTTGGAATTTGATCACATATTCATTGGTTTTCCAGTAATAAAGTGGAATAGGGTTAGGGAGGAAACATGACAACATGGTTTGGGGGAACTCGCACTGGGCTTGTAGTCAAAAGGCTGAGAACTAGGGAGGTCACTCAGTGGCAGAAAGCTTGCCTAGAAGGCATGGGGACCTGGGTTCCATCTCCACCATGAGTAGAGAGACAGAGGCAGAAACAGACCAGTGAGGTTATAATGTGTCTTTGTGAATAACTAGCTGGGAACCCTTGGGCAGGTCATTGAATATTTTTGTTATTCTTTTAATTTTTGAAGCAAGGTCTCACTGAGTCCTTAAATTGCCAAAGCTAGGCTGGAACTTGGAATCCTCCTGCTTCACCCTCCCAGAATGATAAGATTACAGGTGTATGCCACCTTGCCCAGCCTAATTGAATATTTTTGTGCCTCACTTTCTCATCTGCCCAGTGCTAATAATAGTATTTGAACTGCCTGCCTTGTCAATTGTGAAGATATAGGAACCAAGCTGGCAAGATTCTTGAATAAGTTAAAAGAATTACTCAAGATAATAATGGTCTGGAGTCACGTACACTGCTAATCTGCAGGTTAGTGGGAGGGATCGATTGATTGAGACAGGGTCTCGAGGTGTAGTTCATGGTGATCCTCTTGCCTCAGCCTCCTGAATGCTGGGATTGCAGGTATGTGCTACTATGCCTGGCCTGTGGGAGAGTTTTAGATTAGTAATTCTCAGCACTAGTTTCGAATTAGACTCATGTGGTGTCTTTTTTTTTTTAATAGGAAGATATTTATTGATAGGAAAGCTCCGGAGGGGCAGGAGGGGTCCTGAGTGGGTAGCCCGCAGTTGGGTGTCTTTTAGGATCTACCTATGCCCAGACTCCATCTCCAGAGATGTATTTACCATGGGATGATGCCCATACATGGAAGTTTTTTAAAAACAGCAACAACAACAAACGATGGAGGTGGTTCTGATATACAGTGGCTTAGATTTAAAACAAAAACTTACCAGAACTTAAATGAAGATCTCCATGTATTGCTTGATAAAGTCTTAGTAAAAATGCAATATTAAAAGCTTGACTGATTCTTCCCCTTGATTTTACTAAACCAACCAGTTGTTGACATAATGGAGCCACAGCCTCAGGTTACAATTTATAACCTGAATTTTTCCCAGGCCTAGATGCCAGTCTAGTGACACAGTTTGGGCCACATAAAGATTTAATGTTCAAGTATCAGTTTCCATCTCTTAGGAAAGACAAAGAAGATTGGAAAAGAGAGAGACAATGAAAAGGGAAAGGAAAAGGACAGGCTGTGGACCCGGGCATAGATGGGAGAGGCTCAGAGTAGGAGACAGTGGGAGAGACAGAGAGAGAAAGCAGAGGAAACAGTTGAGTTTAATTTACTCAACTTGCTTTGTTTAAGCTACAAACTGGTGACTATAGTGCCATATTAGGATGTGGGAATATTTTGTGTGACTTATGCTTTCTTTTTAAATTGGAGTTAGTTGCCAATGTTTAAAAAATCAGAATTTTATTTAAAAACTAGTTTTTTGGCATCCCTTGAAAAAAAAAATCAGAAGATCTTGCTCATTTCTACTGCAAGCTGGAAATAGGCATGACAGGTGTTCTCCAGGTCCTTAAGACCAGTAATTCTTTGTTCATTTATCTTGTCTGCTGGGGCTCTGGGTACATTTGTTTTTAGCCTTTAATCTGAATCTGTAGATCATAAGCCTGGCTGTACATTTGGATCCTCTGGAGAGTGTTTAAAATACCCATGCTTGGATCCTGTCCTAAACTCATTAAGTTGGAAATTATTATTACATATGGCACCCCTTATCACTTTTACTTTTATAAAGCTCCTGGGGTAATTCCTATGTCGTGTCAGAGCTGAGGACTACTGGTCTACTAAGTCAGCTGTTCAAAAGATGTATCCACAAGTCCACTTCTTATCTTTGAAAATGAACCTTTAAGAAAGAGTCTATGGAGTCAGAAAGCTTTAGAACTGGGAGAGATCATTGAGAGAACATTAGTTCACCCAACCTTCCAGGGACCCAAAGAGAAGAAAGGAATTGTTCAAGGACTAAACCATCACTTGGTTTTGAATTATAAAATGTCTTTTGTTACTTTTTTCTTTTTTCCAATAAAGGTGTATTTTTAAAGTTTTCTTTTTAAAAATGATCTGCTTTACATGTATTACTTTATGCTGCTTAGATCTCTCAATATTTCGGGTTTTCCTACAGTATTTTGTAAGGCATTAACTGTCAAGGCTTAACTAATGCTTAAGACTGAGCCATAAAATTCTTATCCATTGTCTTTGGTTCAAGAACAATCCTTGATCGGAAATATCATTAGAACAAAAACATACATGCGAAGGAAAAGAAATTTCTGTGTTCAAAGTTGTTTTCATTTCAAGTTTTTTTAAATTGGTAAAACTTTTATTATTTTTAGCAACAGTAATATGTGTTCATTTTAGGAATGAGGAAAATACAAATAAGAAAAATCATTCGTAATCCCACCAATGGGGATTTTTGTCTTTCATCCTTCATAAGTTTTGGCATAATCATAATGTAGTATACAAATTATTATGGTTTATATGTAGATGTTCCTTCAAAGCCTCATGCACTCATAGGTGGGGTTCTTGGGAGGTAATCAGATTATCAGGGCTTAGAGCTGACTTGCTGTTAGGAGTTGGTATCTGGTCAGAAGAGTTGGGTCACAGGGCACTGCCAGGAACAGTTAATCTTCCTTCCCAGCTTCTCCCTTAATACTGGATGCTTCCTGACTGCTATGCCTTGAGCAGCTGTCCTCTGCTACACTTTTCTTCCACTCCATTCTTGCTTGGAGCCAGCTGACTGTGGACTGAAACAGTATAGTAAACCTCTTTTTTTTAGCTGCAGGTGCCAGGTATTTTGTCCTGGCAACAAGAAAAATGACTAAGTCAGATTCTGGTATCAGGAGTGGGGTTGTTGCTGGAACTATACCTGGTCATAGGGAACTAGTTTATGAAAGGAGCTTGGAAAGACTTCAAGATGCCTGTTAAAGATGCTCTAGAGTGCTGTAAACTGAGCTTGATGGAGGATCCTGGTCAGAGTTCAGAATACCAGAATGCTGATAGAAATGCAGAAGGTAAAGGCCAGGCTTAGGAAGTTTCAGTTGGGAACAAGTACTCCATTGGCAGCTGGACTTCAGAACATGTGTGTTATCCTCTGGTAGAAAATTTGTCTACATTTTGCTCATGTCTTGAAACTTTGTGGGAAACTGAGATTAAGGGTGGCAGACTAATTAATTGATGGAGAAAATTTTAAGCCAGCCTAACATTCAGGCTATAGCATGGCTATTGCTTGCTACTTGAGCCAGGTTCATCCTGAAAGTCAGGAGCAAAAAGCCCATTTGAAAAGTTTTCCATTTCCCCAGAAAGAAATGGCTTGCAAAGTTGGAGCAGAGTAGAGTGTGCTTGCTGAAAAGATTAGTACTAAAAAGAAGCCAAGTACTGCACAGCAGGACAATAGAAAACATAGCTTGAGGTTATGTGAGGAACCAGGAAGGCCCCTCCTATGGTAGGCTGAAAAATGCAAAAATCAGCTGGGCGTGGCAGCACAGGCCTGTAAGCCCAGCACTTGAGAGGCTGAGGTAGGAGAATTGCTGTGAGTTCAAGGCCAGCCTGGGGTACATAGTGAGTTCAAGGCCAGGCTGAACTACATGGCAAAACCCTATTTCAAAAAAACAAAAGCAATTTTTTTAATGCAGAATTCAAAGATTTTGAGGAAAGGGCCCTCTGCCCTATGCTACAAGAAAATGGCTGCTTAGAGAATTTGTTCCTTGGGATTTGGATCATAGTGCTCAGGCATTCACATACTTGGAGACCTTTGCAACCATGATGCAAGGGACCCTGGCTACTCCTAAAGCTGGTGGCAGATTTTGACATGGTCCATCTTTGCTAGTTTTACAGATATTCAAAATGTAAGAGTTGTGGGATCAGGGAGGCTTCCACCTAGATTTCAGAATTGAACCTGCCTGGGAGGCCAGGCAGTGTTCCCTTAAGAGGCCAGTGCACAAAGCTGTGAGAGTGAAGCTGAAAGTACACTGATACCTCAGTTTATGAACTTAATTCTTTCCATAATTCTGGTTGCAAACCAAATTGGAGAAGAACCAAATTAAATTCAATGGTTAAGTTCAATATTGACCTTATGGGGAAATTTTATTCAGTTCTCATCCAATTTGGTTTGCAACCAGAATTGTAGAAAGAATTAAGTTCATGGACCAAGGCACCACTGTACAATGGAAGTTGGAGATGCCGGGAACATGGAAAGTCTGCTGAGAAAAGCCACAAGCAGTGAGCAAAGCCAGCCCAAGAGAGAAGCTGTGAGGGTTATAACCACTGGCAGTAGCATAGGGGTAGGGCTGCCTAAGCATTTTGAAGTTCGTATCTCCTTGCTACAACTTGCACTGGGTCCTGGACATGGAGCCACAGGATTCAGTGTTTGCCCTGTTAGATTTCAGTCTTGCATTGATCCTATTCCTTTCTATTTTCTTGTTTCTACTTTTGGAATAGGAATGTTTACCCTATGCCATTTTATTTCAGCAGTGTTTAGCTCTTTTTCCTCTGATTTTTTTTTTGGTACCAGGAATTGAACTCGGGACCTTACGCTTGCGAGGCAGGCAGTGGCACCTGAGCTAAATCCCCGGCCCTCCTCTGATTTTTATAGGGGTTCACAGCTAAGAATTTGCCCTAAGTCTCAGTGGAGCCTTTTCAGCAATGCTGGAACTGTTAGAGATGGACTAAATGTATTTTGCATAAGAAGATATACTTGGGTCTTTTGTGGGCTAGGGGCAGGATGTTATGGTTTATGTCTAGCTGTCCCTCTCAAAGCCTCATACACTCATATGTGGGGCTTTTGGAAGGTGATTTGAATTACAGGGGCTTATAACTGACTTGCTGTTAGGAGATCTGGGGTCTAGTTGGAAGAGGTAGGTGACTGGGGCCGTGGCCTGGAAGGGTTTATCTTCCTCCCTAGTTCCTTCCTTAACTCTAGCTGTTTCTTGTCCACCATCTCCTGAGTAGCTCTCCTCTGCCATGTACCTTTGCCATGCTGTCCTTTCTTGAAGCCAGCTGACTATGGACTGAAACTTCTACAAAATGTTGAGGCAGGAGATTAGGGCAGATTAGGAGATTAGGACAAACAGGCTGGGGAAGTGTGCATGGTCTGTTAATTACAAAGTTCCAGGACACATAGGCAGAACAGTTCCCATAGCCCTGCATGTGGAGCCAGTCAGAGTGCTAGCTTCCGTTCTTCTGGTGAGAACTCGAGCAAGGTTTTGGTAGGAAAACTTACAGCCAACTTCAGCCTGAGAAGTGGGAGACACGAAAGGACGGTCACCATTGAGCTCTGAGCCATTGAGTCTCACTTTCACAGTAGTTTGCTCTCATGCTGTAGCGTGTACTTGCTTTCCTACTTTTACTAGGTCCAAACTTGCTCTGCAGAGCATGTTGCTTTTCCTACCTTTAATAAATGTAAAACCTCACTACCTTTTATGCTTGTTTTGTGCAATTCTTTGTTCAAGACAAGAAGAAACTAGAAACCAGTTCTGGAAGGAGACCCCAGAACTCCAGAACCCAGTGACACTGAATCAAAATAAACCTGTTTTCTTTTTAGTTTTGGGTGTATGGTATTTTGTGACTAAGAAAGAAATGTATTATTATCTTTCAAAAGCCATGGTATTTATATATGACTAACCACTTTTAATGACTCACGGTAACAGGTTAAAAGTAGAAAGATGGCCAGGTGCGGTGGCACACACCTGTAATTCCCAGCACTCAGGAGGCTGAAGCAGGAGTGTTGCCAAGAGTTTGAGGCCAACCTGGGCTACATAGTGAATTCAAGGCCATCCTGAACTACATAGCAAGACCCTGTCTCAGACACCACCTCTTTACTCAAAAAAAGTAGAAAGATGGACAAAAATATATCAGGAAAATGCTAATAAAAACGTGGCAATACTAATCAGAAAAAGTAGAAATCAAGATAAATAACATTAAATAGGGGTAAGGATGGTTTCGGTTAACCTTCAAATGCATCACTAAGTTTGTTTCTTACTCATCTTGACTATTTCATCTACTCTAAACATACCTTCATTGCTTAAATGCCTGTTGTGTATATCTTCTTTACATTCCTAGAGAGATTGAATCAGCCTTTCTCTCAGAGTTTCTTCTTTTAGAAACTTTTTCCTCCTCTTCTGCTCTTCCTCAGGATTTGATTCTTCCTTGATCTTTGGTTTATTCTCGTTTTCTGGTTTTCCTTCCTTTTTTTTTATGCCTGCTTTCCCTCCTTCCTTTTTTCCTGCTTATTCCTCTTTGAATGCAATTACTGATCTGGTCAGTTTCTCCCTCCTACTTTTCTAGTCTTGAGTGCTGCTAAGAACAGATCTCAAAATTCGTGCACATTGACTTCTTGCTTTTCTGACCTCTGACACTGCCACCACAATGCTGAAGGAAGCTTCTCCCAGATGGGAACAACCCTCCATAAGTTTTTAGTAATTATTTAAGTCCATTTTCAGTTGATGAGAAAGATTTTAAATTTTCCTAGTAGTCACAATGATATATTCATTGTTCTAATTAAATTAAGCTTCAAACGTTGATTTTTTAAAAATGTAACATATGACCTGTCTACCTACTTCCACAGTTACAGGTTGACTTAAGTTTTGGAGTTTCTATCTTAAAGAAATCAGAGTAGTTTTGGAACATCTAAATATGGGTAAGTTTGTTCCCAGACATCATGGGCTGGGCATATTGATTACAGGTTTTTGAAAGACCCTGGGGACACCTCAGCAGAAGTGGAATCATGGAGCAGTGGGAGCAGTGTCTGGACACTGTGGCTGACACAGAGCACGGTGGGCAGTCTGATCAAGGCAGTGGGTGGCTCATTCCCGCTCGGCACCAGAACTGACATTTGTGCCAGATCACTCTGTTGTCGGTGTTGAGCAGCATCCTGGCCTCTGTCCAATGGATGTTTATGGCAACCCCTCAATTGTGACAGAAATGTCTCCAGACATTGCCAAATATCTCTTTGTGGGTAAAGTTGTCCTCAGTTGAGAACCATGGCTGTAATACAGCTCCTTCTCTGGACTTTTAGAAATCATGCCAAGAATTCTTAAACATTCCAGGCACAGTAGCCAGGACATCGATGACAAATACCTTCCATTTGTATTTTCCTTTACAGTTTTAAATATATTTTCACATAAACCCCACATGCTTAGATGAAATGTAATGAAATTTAAGTGGCAGTGGCCAAGGAAAACAATGAAGAAGGCCTATCCATGTTTCATTTATATTCATTTTTCTGGAGAAGTTTTGTTTCTGAGGATCATAGAATATATTGTCTGTGTGATGATAGCTTTCCTTCTAAATTTAGTCACATCTTTATTGTTTGTGCTAGGGACCTTTGAGCTCTGTGGTTCCTTGTTACCCAAGGAGTTGAAATTGTGTAGAAAATAATTTTTAAAATATAAAAGAGCTCTTGCTTTAAGCTTGTAAGTAATTTGCACAGCAGTGCTGTAAGAATTCATCACAAGTAAATAATCAGCTACAGGTTGGTCACTGGAGAAACATAGGAGAGGTAAGCTCGGGTATTTTGAGAAAAAGCAAGCAAGCTGGGCTTCGAAAGAAATGTCATACTTAAGTTGGCACAGGCTTGTTGGGAAGGTGAGGAGAGTGTATTCAGGATCCAGGAGACAGTGTGAATAGAGCAGAAAACCGCACTGGAGTAGACCTGTGGCTAGAAGGCAAGGCTCAGACTGGATGTAGGGGGAAGGGCATTAAAGAGATAGTTATGAGCAATCTGTGTTTGAATTCTAGGTTGCAAAAGTGAGGCTTCATCCTGTAGCATTTGCAACCGTTACGATTGGCAGAGGGGGAGGAGATATGTGGAAGACATGCATTTCTTTTACAGGTGGCAGATGGCATGGAGGAGAGTGACTGGGGAAGTGAGGGTTGTGGAACTGTACAGAGAGCAAGGGAAGGGATATTATGAAGGGAAGTTGGCAGGATGCGGGCACTGATGGGATAGGAAGTTGTATTAAAGTGACAACAACATTTCAAGGCTGCATGACGGGAATGCACATTATCCTTAACAGGATAATGTGCATTCTCAGCCGCCATACGAAGTCAGATGTTGTGTTCCGTTTTAGGCATGTGGTGGTTGAGACAATGGTAAACATCCCCAGGGAGAGGTCCAGCCAGTTGCTGGAAGTAGTGAAGAATTTATGGAATTTGTGTGTGCAGCATGTGTGTGTGTGCACGCAGGAAGGAACCTGGGAAATCATCTCTCACTCCTGCCTTCTCTTTTTTTTTTTTTGGTACCAGGGATAGAACTTGGGTCCTTGCGCTTGTGAAGCAGGCGGCGAAACCACTGAGCTAAATCCCCAGCCCTGCCTTCTCATTTTATAGATGAAAAAAATGTGATATGTTAAGCGGCCTGATCATTATCAAGTAGCATTTAGGAGGGAGATCCTATTGCACAATGCAAAGGAATTCTAATCTTATAAAATGTTAAACACTGGGAAAAAATATCTGAAGATGCCCTTTGGGATGAAACCTAACACTTCAGGTTTGAATCCCCAAAAGGAGAGAATTTGGAATGTGTAGACCAGGAAGAGTGAAGGACCAAAAAGCTTCCCTTGCCTAAAGGGGGAGGAAGAAGGGAGCTTTTGACAGAGGCCAAGAAGGATGCAGAGAGGGACACATTGGGAGAGGTCAGAAGTCGTGGAATGAGGGCTGAGGAAAGCTACTTGCCTTGGTTAGGTCTCAGTGGTAGGGAGGGACAGTCACAATGTCAAATGTTACACACAGACAAAATGGTAGAGTCGTTAAGACTAAGTGAGGAAACGGCAAAGAGAAGTTAACCTACTTGCCCAGAATCACACTGCTCCTCAGTGTAAAGCCAGAATTTGCCAGTCAAGCATGATTTTGGAGAGGTGATTAAAACAAGAGGCTCTTGGCAATAAAAGGGTTGGGGTGGCTTCCAGACAAGGTTACCTGGCAGGTAAGGAGCTCTGAGAGAGGTGGACAGAAGTCGGGGAAGCCAGAGAGGACATATAGTGACTTAAGGTCCCAGTGAAGTGGAGACCATGAGCACTGGTTAAGCCACAGGTCTTAGACAAGAGGAGGCAAAACACTTGTTCTGAAATTGTTTGCTAGCTCCTGGCCTTTTCACTACCAAAGGCTGCTTCCATTATTCCTGACCTCCCGAGGACCCCAGGTTTTCTAAGATTTTGATTATGAACTCTAAGCTTTTAATTGAAGTATTAATTAGATTCAGTGCAATGTCCACATCTTAAGTATAATGTTTAATTTGTTTTGACTGTCAACTTCAATGTAGTCACTTCCCATTTTTTTATTACCCAAAGATATATGAAATTGCTCATCAGAACCTAGGATTACTGCACAAAGTCAATTCAGTCTAGCTAAAAGTAAGGATACCTAATGCTGTAATTAACTTGTTTCCCTTGTCTGAGGCCTTTTCAAATATACATCCAAATTAGCCCATAGATAGAGTGCAGAAATACAAGCACCCTAATTAGACAAACAGGCACAGTTAAGGGAAGAGAGGGCCAGGAAGAATAGGACCATTGTTGGCCTTAGGCTTAACACTTTACTTTTTAATTGTACATATTTAAGGTATAAAATATGGTTACTATAGGCAAGCAGGTTAACATATCCATCATCTCATATGGTTACCTTCCTCTTGTGTGTTTGTGTGAGTGTGTGTGACAAGAACTACAATCTTTTAGCAAAAGTCCTCAATACAATGCACTATTAACTATAGTCTTCATGTTTACATTAAGTTTCTAGATATGTTTATCTTACATATCTCCAACTTTATGTCCTTTGATCTAAATATCCCCACCCCCTTCCCACCTGTAACCACTCTTTTGTGTGTGTGTGTGTGTATTCAACTTAAAAAAAAAATTCTACATGTAAGCAAATCATGCAACATTTTTCTTTCTGTCCCTGACTTATTTCACTCACTGAGCAAAATGTCCTCCAGGTTAATCCATTTTGTGGTGAATGGCAAGATCTTCTTTTTAAGGCTATATAACGTTCTAGTGTGCGTGTGTGTGTGTGTGTATCACATCTTCACTCATTCATCCATTGGTGGACATTTTGGTGGTTTCCAATCTTGGCTATTGTGAGCAATGCTACAGTAAACAAGGGAGAGCAGATATCTTTGAGAAATGGTGATTTCATTTCCTTTGGATATATGCCCAGAAGGGGGATTGTTAGGTAGATCTATTTTTAATTTCTTAAGAAACTTCAGTTTACATTTCCACCAACAACATAAAAAAGATTCTCTTGACAATGCTTTTATCTCTTGAGTTTTTAACAGTAGCCATCCTAATAGGTGTGAAGTGATAGCTCGTTGTGTTTTGATTTATATCTCTTATGATTAGTGATGTTAAGCCACTTGTGTGTCTTTGTTGGAGAAATGTCTTATTAACTTTTTTTTTTTTTGGTATGGGGGATCAAACTTGGGACCTTGTGCTTTCAAGGCAGGCAGCGGAACCACTGAGCTAAATCCCTGGCTCTATTAACTTGTTCTTAAAACCACTTACCTGGCTATCATGATTGACTCTCAGGAGTTGAATGAAGAGGTATGATCATATTAGTTCTTCATAATAAAAGAGTCAATAGCTATTCATAACAGATTTTTAAGTTAATTTATGTGGCTGGATATGTAGTGATATTCAGGTGATATTCTCACTTCTATCTAGTCTAGTTCTGCAAAGGATAGAATGTTATATACTACATTTCCCATACTTTCTTGTGGCTAGACTTATAGATATGATGGAGAATTCACCATCAGAGAGTGGTGGTGGTAAGAACAGCAGGTCTAGATGGTGTAGTGATACTATTATTTTTTAAGTTGATAGTGTTGTGGTGATATTGTTTCAAAACAAAGTAGTTTTCTTTTTTTTTTTTTTGAGACAGGGTCTCACTATGTAGTTCAGGCTGCCTTTGAACTCACTGTGTAGTCCAGGTTGGCCTCAAACTTGCAATCCAGCCTGAGCCTCCCATGTGCTGGATTACGACTGTGCACCACTATGCCCAGCTGAGGATCTTACCTTTTAAAGACATACGCTGAAAATTTTCAGGTGATGGTTGGTAGGAGTAAAGATGCAACAAAGCTGTTGTGAATTGAAAATTGTCAAAGTTGGTAAATGGGAATTCATTATGCTATTCAGTTTACTTGTACATGTATTTAAGATTTCCCATAAGAATTTTTTTTTTTTTTTTTTGGCACCGGGGATCGAACTTGGGACCTTTGAAACTTTGAAACCTAGGCCCAACCAAAATAGTCTGGCAATAAAATGACACAATTAGGATAGGATTGGCAAAGTAGAAGCAAAATCTTTATATGTAGATGAAATGATCATCTACAGA
>NW_004624816.1:5980097-6003905 GCF_000247695.1 Heterocephalus glaber
TGAGAAAGTGTAAATAAGGACTAAAACATATAATAGATAATGTGAAATAGGAAGAAAAGGGGCAAAGGGGAAGAGGAAGTGGGAGGGGTAGGGGAAAGGAAAGAAGGGAATGGAATTAATATGAGAAAATGAAAAAAAGTAAACCAAGTCTTTGTAAATAGGGAGGGATGGAGGGGTTGAATGGAGGGCAGCAGAATGGGGAAAATATAAGAACCAAGAGAGATTATGTAAAGGTGCAAATTTCCAATGATGAGTGTCATTATATTGTATACCTAAAATGTATCAATGAAATTAATTAAAAAAAGATTAAGTCCTCAACTCAATTTTCCTCATTATGCAGGTATTGTTTATTGTGTTAAGGAATGTTTCTTATTGGTTTCGAGTTTAGTTTTTTCACCATTTTTTGAGTAATGATGAATAATAACTTTCATTTCTTGAATGTAATGTGTTTTATATGCCTTACCACTTATCCTTGTAACCATCATGTAAAGCAGGTGTAATAGAAATGAGGGAAAATTTTAAAATTTAATTTACAATTAAGTAAGTGGAGGCTAAGCAAATAAATAAATACATTACTTGCCCATGGTCACATACTGCTCTGTCTAAATCCTTCTGCATGTGATTGCAGTGCTTGGGATGGTTCAAAGCCAGGCTTTACTTAGCTCCCTGCCATTCTGTGCTCTGTGCCCTTGAGTGTTCTGTAGTCCCTGCTGACTGACAGTGGCAAGTAGGACATTCTGGTTTTATAACACAACTTCAGTCTTAAAGCAATGCAGTCTTAAGGGCCTTAAAATGAGTCATTTATAACAGAATTTGAACGTGATTTTTAAAAGTGTCACTTGCTCAGACTGTTCTAACATTTTGGAGGTGATTACCATTTGCAGGCGGTAGACAGAACACTCATTCTCACCCGGACGTGGGCCTGCTGCCCAGATGAGCTCACTTCCCCATAGCCTACGACAAGGGCAGCGAGCTGGGAGAGAGGGGAAATGTGAGGTGTTGGCCACTTCTTCTGAAGAACCTTGCCCCACTGTTTCAAATCCAGTGTACTGGAATGTGTTTCTTTCCTTATTTTATTGCCCCTCCTTCACTGCCATAGATCACCAATATTACTTAATTTCTGGCTCAGGGACAATGAAATTAAAAACAACATAGGACTGCGTGAAGCTAATAAAGGTTCACAAATATCAGACAAGATCCCTGCCGATCTTTTTGAAGGCCCCTATTTGGTGGTCTGGCTCACTGCATTGGCCTGTTTTACCACCCCCTGTTCCTCCAGACTCTGCACCTAAGGAGCC
Organism: Heterocephalus glaber; assembly: GCF_000247695.1. Next base: position 5,981,396 of record NW_004624816.1, read on the forward strand.
CTCTGGACCAGCTAGATGAATCTAAAGAACCACCCCTTCCCAAACAGTGAACTTTAGCTAATAGCACCCCTTTTTAGGAGGCTAGAGAAAGTGTTGAAAACAGTGTTGATCTCATATCACCTGATATCTAGTTGATAACTTTGCCTGGAAACTTCCCTTCAGGAGACAATAAAAATCATTTTTTCAGTTTAGTTCAAAATAGAGTAGAGCCATTTGGCCATTGATATACCTATGTTTAGGCTGGGAGTGCTAGTGCATGCCTGTAATCTCGTCACACTGGGAAGCTGAGACAAGAGGATCACAAGTTCACATCCAGCCTAAACAACTTAGCAAGACTGTCTCAAAATAAAAAATAAAAGTGCTGGGGATGTAGCTTAGTGTGAAGGCCCTGAGTTCCATTCCTGGTACTGCCAAAAACCTAAACTGTTATCCTAGTTTAGTTGTTTTATTTCACCACCTGATTTTTGGGTTATAGTCATAGAAATGTATGCCTGGAATTAACACTGAGTGAACTGTGAGCTTCCCGCTCCCGCTCCCCCTCTATGTGAAGTCTGGGCTGTGAGGACCTGCTTATCCAGTTTAACTTCCTTCTGGCCATCCATCCTGGCTTCTGCAGACTATAAGTCACAGGCATTTTGCTGTGCACGTGAAGCATTCAGAAACTTTGTTGAAGTACAGATTTTAGTTCAGTAGGTCTGGGTTGGGGTCTAATATGGCTCTAGCAGCCTTTCACGTGGTGTCCACCTGCTGCCTGGGCCACACTTTGAGTAGTTGGCTCTGGACTCTTCTTCTATCTGTGAGCCTCCTGAGAGAAGGACAGTCTTAATCATCTTTATCTCCCTTGGGCTTATCCGAGGCCAGGTGCAGGGCAGACGTTCTGAATTATTTGTTGAATGAGTAGGAAGTAGGCTACACGGCTTTGGATTGCAACTTATATTGAATCCTGGGTCTGTCATAGGCGTTATGTGATGTTCTCTGAGCCTCGGCCCCTTCGCTGTAAGACAGGGATAATGGGATGGTCAGGGAATATGCAGATTAACAGCTCTGGCTTTGCAGTCAGAGGTTTTGATTCAAATCCTGGCATAACAGTTTAGTAATTAGCAATGTAACTCTGGTCAAGTTATTTCATTTCTCTAAAGTAGTACCAACTACATGCAGTCATTATAAAAATAGGTGAGAAAATCCATGTAAAGTATTTGCTACCGTATGTGATGAAAGTATTGATAAAACTGCAGGCCTCTCTTTGTGGCAAGTACTCCTTTCTTCTCTGCTCCAAGGGGCACTGATACTGCTTTAGGTTTTTGCATGATTGTTGGTTAGTGCAGTCTTAAATGTGGTGAAATATTTGTAGATTATCCTCAGTGTATCCAGAAAAGTCTTCACATATTTTCATATTTATCTGTTGTTGTTCTCAACCCTATCCCTGTATTAAGATTTGTTCTTAAAAGAAGTCAGGGAATCTTTTGTCATTATACCCTGATTCAGCTTTTTTTTTTGTCTTTGTATGCTGTTCAGAGTTCATGTACTGTAAGTTTTATTTTTACTTTGATTGATTGATTGTGATACTAGGCAATGAACCCAGGGCCTTCACACTGAGTTATATTCGCAATCCTTTTAAATTTTGTTTTATTTTATTTTGAGGCAAGGTATTGCTAAGTCACTGAGTTAGTTGCCCAGGGTGGGCTGGAATTTGTGATCTTCCTGCCTTAGCTTCCTAGGGTGCTGGGGCTACAGGCCATCATGCCTGGCTTAAATTTTCATCACTTGAGAAGACCCTTCAAAAGTCATTCCTTCTTGCCAGGTGTGGTGGTGCACAGCTGTAATCCCAGCACTTGTGAGGCTGAGGCTGAGGAACCTCCTGAGTTTGAGGCCAGCCTAGGCTACGTAGTGAGTTCAAGGACAGCCTGAACTACATAGTGAGACCCTGTCTCAAAAAAAAGTTATCCCTTTTTATCACCCAATATATTTTCTGTATTGTAGGGAAGAAGATTCCATAACTTCTTCCTAATGTTTGATTTTCAAATCAGAAATTTCCTTCCTTCCATGACTCTTTAAAATTAGCCTTTTTTTTCCTGTGTTCAATGGAGTTTTCCATCAAATAAAGCTTTACTTACTTCTCAGACTTCTCTTTAAATGCCTGCTGTTTAATTTCTTCTCTTAATGTGTTTTCTGATTCCTCTTGCTTGTTTCCTCCCATTTTCTCCGTTTTTTTATATAATGTTAACATCTCAGAGAAAGGACTACTAGGAAAGGTCATTTAAGTCCAACCACTCATCTCTTTCTCATCTCCTTTGTTTTATGAATCCCTCAAATAAAACACTATAATCTAGTAAGAACCTGATTAGTAGAGATTAAAGGAGGAAGATTATCTTTCTAATGTAGAAGCCATCCTTAGATTGTTGTTGATGTGTCTTTAGTTTGAAATTACAGCTTTATGTTGCTTTCTTCTTTTCACACTATAATGTAACACCTTTATCCTTTTTAAGATTTTGTCTGTTTGGGGTCACCAAATCACCCATTGTAGGACTTGGTGGTTTATTTACAGAGCAATTGATTACGAAGGGTTGATCACTTTCTGCTTTATGGGTACTGTCTGTCCCAGTGAAAACTATTTTTAACAATACTTTCATTATCCTGAGACCGCATGTCAAAGATACCCTCTTCAGTGGCTCATTTTAAGTCAATAAAAAGAAATTTTCATTGGCGGAGGTCAGCATTTTTTAACAAGCAATTGTACTTTTTAAATGGAGAGAGAACAGAAATGTGAAAATCTGCCTGACCTAGTTATTTTGAATGGAAATTTCTATTAAAGAAATGTTGGTTTTATATATTTTTTTGTTTTAAATTTATAGGAATGTAAAGCAAAGATCTAAAAATTAAAGGGAAGTAAAGGTTGAAACACCATGAAAAGAATAAATAAAGAGAGTTCCTTTAAGGACTCCAGTCTTACCTAGCTAAATTTCCCTGTAACCTAAGCTACTTCCTGATTCCTGATTAGAAATTGTGTTATTTCAGCAGAATAAACCAAAGGCCAGTAATATATATATTTGTATACATATATAACAAACTTACTTTGAGACCATCACTTGGTATAAGCTGCACAATCTGTGATCTGCCAGTCACTGTGCTTGGTTTTGGGGGGTTCCTGTGTTGATAATGTGTGGCTAGGGGAACAGTAGAAGGAGCTGAGGGACCCAGGGCCCTCACTGCACAACCCCTGTGGGTCCAAGATGAGTTCAGTGGCACCACGTTTGCTACAGATAAGGTAGTAAGTAGGTCAGAGTCAGAAAGCTTCGTTCAGACCAAAGTGCAAGGATGCTCTGGTAGGATGAGGGTTTTGAATTGCCAGAAAGGAGGTGGCTATAATGGCACACTCCTGTAATCCTGGCATTCTGGGAGGAGAAGGCAGGAGGATTACAAGTTTGAGCCTAGCCTGGGCAACTTAGTGACTTAGCAAGACCCTGTCTCAAAAATAAATTTTTTAAAAAAGTTAAAACATGGCTGGGGATGTAGCTCAGTGCAAAGGCCCCGGTTTGATCCCCAGTGCCAAAAAAAAGAAAAAGAAAAAAAAAGAAATCTTGAACTGTCAGGAAGGGATGGATGGGTGGGGTGGGATCCAGACCTCTCAGAGGAAAATGGTTTTCCCTCCTGCCTTGTCCCATCTTTTATTCTCTGTTTTCAGAATGCCCTGCTCTGGTCTCAGCCCTCCACCCCTTCTGGCAGGTTGCAGGGGGAGCTAAGATCAGAGTAGAAGCAAAACCAAATGAAGCAGTACCTGGAACCGCAGAACTGCAGGGTGAGGAGTTTGTACTTGAAACCGACTTGGTGGGGGAAGCCAGAGATTTTGGGGAAAAATCTATGAAGTCTTGCTGCAGAAAATGGACCAAAAGCAATAGAGTCTGGGAGGCACTTGACAGTGTGTTTTAATAGAGTTTTTAATGGTTATGCATCAGAACATCTCTGTTATCAGTCTCATTCTGCAGTTCTGCAGGAAAAGAGCTGGCCATCAGGTAGGGACCTTCTTCATCCCCTTTAATTTTACTGTTTGACCCTGCTGAATGTCCCTTCATGTCACAGGCCCTGCCTCCCTTTCTTCATTTTTCCGGTCTCCTGCTACAACATTTGGCAAGGGCTGCCTGGACCTGAAATCTACCATCACAGGTGGTTTAGCAGTGCTTTGTTTGGTTTATTTGAAAAAAATGCTCAAGCTTTTCCCTTAATTTAAAAATAAGGGAAATTCTCTTTGGAAAACAAGTTTCTTCCTCAAGAAAGCAAACGAGGCACCTGTGGGCAAAGATTTGGTAGATCTGAGTCGCTTATGAAAATTAGCCTGATTACATACAGGCTGAGTCCATTTCGTTTCGGAAAGCCTGCCACCCATGTGTCCTTGGGGAGCCAGTACAGAAGGGACAACTGCCTTTCTCTGCTCCTCTGCAGTCAGATTGTAAACTTCAGCTCTGTGGAAAGATTTAAAATGTTCAGGGCAAAGAAGGGTCAGACCAATCATTAGCAATGCTATTCAGTGGCTAGAGTTGGTCTCCAAAGATTCTGCTTTCATTATGTCATTTTCTTGCTAAGATCAAGCAATAGTATTTCTCTGGTTTCTGCCTTTAACTTTTTTGTGGCTAATACTGTTTTTTCCTTCTCTGGATTCCTTACCCCATCTTAATTTTGCACAGCCCAACGTTCCTATACCGGTATAGCTGGTATGGTAACATGAGCCCTGCATTTCAGGAGACTCAACTCTTCTTCCATGCCTTTTAGGTTCCCTACAGTGAGTGGCAGGTCACAGACTGTGTAGCTTGTACCAAGTGATGGTCTAAGAGTAAGTTTGATATATATATTATTCATTCCTTGGTGTATTCTTTTGAAATAACACAAACTTGAAGTAATGCCAGGAAGAAGTCGATCCCTTACAGTAAAGATGAAAAAGATAAAATCAACACCAATTACATATGGTTCACTTTTGAAAATGCTTCATTGTGGAATGTAACATTCAAAAATGTGTATGAAAAACATAATGCAGTTTAAAGATACAAGCTTTTAAAAAATAACCCAAGCTGCTGCTGTGGCAGGACTGTACCAGCAGCCTCAAAGCCCAGAGAGTCTGAGGTGTGAACACACCCTCTCTGTGAGGCCCAGCTGTGGGGCCCTTGTGGCTGTCAGGATGTTTCTGTGAGTCTCTGTGATGCTTTGGAGAGAATGCCAGGGTGTAGCTGTTCCAGCGGCTGCTGAAACTACCAGTGCCAAAGCAAATCAAGCGCTTCCTGGGTTCTGCATGCCCTCTTGGCTTTCCATCAAACAGTTCCTAGACTCACGTGTCTCAGGAGACCACTCCACTAGGGAGCACAGCTGAGCTGGTTTCTGTGGAATATGAGCCCTGGATCTCAGCCAGAGCCCCTCATCTGGAATCATAGAGCCTATGGAGTTTATGGCTACTTCCCACAGTGGCAAGAGTTAGGGTTCCTAAAGAAAAAAAATGAAGAAAAACTTAGGAAACAGCACACAGGGGAAATAATGCATGTGAAGAAACTTCATGCATTTCTACCAAAGGAACTTCCTGTGCAGCTGGCTAACATCAGGAGAGAAGTTAATCTTCTGCAGAATCTTACTGAAGTGCCCTTTGGTGGAACTGGTTCAGATCTGATACATGCGGTTTGCTTGAGCTTTTAGAATACAAAAATAAGAGTGAGCCCTGAGGATCCACAGGTCTTAGATAACTTTATACAAGTTCTCATTAAAGTCAGAAATAGACACTATGTGAATCCCACAGTGGTACAAGGAGGGATTGAATACAAGGAGAAGTTTGGATTTGGTCCCTTCATGAGCAGTAGCATTCAGTATTTTCTGGATCAATTTTACATCAGCCACATCCCTTTCTGCATGTTTATTAAGCAGCATACACTTTTGTTTAGTGATGGCACTAATCCTGCTCATCCTAAACATATGCGCAATATGATCCCACCCGAAGTGTCGCTGATGCTGTGAAAGGTGCTGAGTGATCAGTATCGCATGGTAGCTCCAGACCTGAAAGTTGAAAGATTCAGTGCCTAAGTGCCAGGCAAACCTATTCAGATAGTTTATGTGCCCTCACATCTGTTTTACATGCTATTTGAGTTGTTCAACAACTCAAGGAGAGCAGCAGTTAAGCTGTATGAAAATAGAAAAGAGGGCTACCCTGCCATTAAAAGTTTCTGGGTGGTGTTGTATACCTAAAATGTACCAATAAAAGAATATAAGAAAACAAAAAAACCTTTCTGGGTGAAGATTTGTCCATTACAATAAGTGTCCCAGGTGATAGAGTCCCACTTTGAAAAATAGATCGTCTTTTCAACTACAGATACTCAATTGCTCCTATACCTACTCCAGAGCCTGTAAGACCTCCAGCCCCTTTGGCTGGATTTGGTTATGATTTGCCAATTTCTCATCTGTATGCTAGATATTCTCAAGGAGATCTAAAATTATATTCCATGGAAGGAGTAGGTACCATTTATTTGGAGGCTCTTTTTAGTGGATCATTTGAGAGGTTGACAGTTTTCAAGGTATCTGTGTGGCACCATTACAAGACCACAGCTGAAGCTGACGACTGGAGCAGTTGCTGCAGTGAACCCAGGGATGCATCAAAATACAAGGCTGACCAGGAGAAGATCAAGACTAGGAGAACTTAGTAGAGAACTGAGTGCTGTGGTCCTTTTTGTGAAGAAAGATTGTCTTCTGCACATCAGCGAAAGAGTGTCCATCTCTGAGCTATTCCCAGTGCTGGAGTGTGTATTTTCTCCATACCATCACAGAAAGTTGGACCTTCCAGTGAAGCCCTTCCTGTGGTTATTCCAGCCATAATTTCCACTAATAGTAAATTTAAAAGTCCAACTTAGATGGTTTTAAATTTATTAATGAAAAATTTACTGTGAATAGACCTAAACATAACCCAGTCATTGAATTTCCAGACTTAGAGGGACCAAATACATCTTTAACATATCTTAACAATACATGCAGCAGCTTGCCACTGTGTGGACTTTAGCTTGGCGAAAGCATTTTTTAATGGAGAGTTTTTAAAATTTCAGGCCATTATGTTAGTCATTTTCTTATCGCGGAGACACAATACCTGGCACTCACAACTTAAAGCAGGAGAAATTTATTTGGGCTCATGTTTCAACCTATGGTCATCTGGCTCCAAGGCAGAAACAGCATAGTAGAAGGGCGTGGTGAGAGAAGGCTTAGCAGCTAGGATGACGTGAGAGAAGGGAGAAGCCAAGGAGGGAGCTATGCCCTGCTAGGTCGTGCTTCTAGGGACCGCCTCTTTGGGCCAGGTCCCACCTCCCAGTGGCACACTTACCATTAGATGAACCCACTAATGGGTATGGTGTCTTCCTGATGCCAACACCTCCAAAAGCCTTGCCACTGAGCACATGAGAGTTTGGGGGTCCATCCTAGATCTAAACCATAAAAGCCATAAAGTTCTGATTTTAACCCTGATTATATTGGATTGTTCTTAGAGCATTTTGAATGCTTGTTTCTATGTATTTGTACGTAGTTTATGGCATTCAGCCTGTCTGAATCTTTCCCATTCCAAGTCGAGCCTCTCTCCCCACAGGGACAGGAATGACCAACATCTGTTGCTCTTCCTGTGTGCTGGGTGCTGATATTTTGCACATCCCCTTGTTTGTATTTATTGACAGGGTCTCACTATGCAGTCCAGGCTGGCCTTGAACTTAAGACTATCCTCCTGCCGCAGCCTCCCGATTCCCGGGATTACAGGCATGTGCCACCACATCCAGCCTCGTGCTCCTGTTTAAATCTCCCAGTAAGACTGTGAGGCAGTGTAATAGCTTTACTCCCATTTCACAGATGAGAAAACAAGGTAGCATGCTCAGGCCCTCAGACCTAGTGAGGATTTGAACTCAAGTTTGGAATTCTATGTTTTCTTCTAGCCCTGGCTTTGGCCCTAATGGTGGACCATATGCTCAACGTTGCCGTAATTTCCTGTCTCAATTCCTGTAGCCTTCTGCAGGCATCACTTATTGAGGAGCCCCTGTCTCCTGCATCACCTGTCCCCTATGACTTGCATGCAGCAGGTGTTGAAGGAATGTTTGAGGGCGAAATAGCTGTTTTCTGTTTTGCAAAGGAGAGGGAATTCCTGTATAGTAATTTTATGCTGTAAGAATTTGGGTTCTCAAGGTGCTCAGGAGGAACCTTGCCTCTAGTATTCTTTAAAACATCAGGTTTGTAGTAGTCCTGGTATTATGTAATTTTCCACTTAGAGGAAAATTTACATTAAAGTTAACTTACATTGTATATAGTGTTTTATTTAAAATATATAGCTCTTTTTGACTTATGACTGCCTTTCATTTCATCTCAAGATGAGCACTTATTATTGGCAAGTTTTTGTACTGGGTAGAAGGAATGATATAAAAATGAATGAAGTAAAGTACCTGCCCTTGAAGCTCTTAGAGTTTACTTGATGAAACAAGAATACAGACACTGATACTGGCAAGAAAAAAAAAAAAAAAGATGAGGGAAGGTATTGAATAGAGCTATAAATTCTTATACAAACCAATTCAAAACTATTCATGTGTAATATGTTTTGGTAAGTAATAAATTATTTAGACTTGACGTTAAGCTTTAAATCATTATCATAAGGCTGTATTATGCATGTCTTTACAGCAAGTTTATTTCTGATCGTGAAAGTAGAAGAAGTCTCACAAACAGCCATTTGGAGAAAAAGAAATGCGATGAATATGTAAGTATCATTAAAATAAGTGTGCTTATTTTTTAAGCACATAAATTGGGACAGATGTTTTTAATTCATGTAGCTTAGCACCAAAAGCATAACTATATCCTATGTATTTTTCTCCTGAAACCTATTTTAAAACATAGTAACTAGACCACTGAGAAAGAATGTCTTCAGTTTTATTTCCATGGTAGTTCCTAATAGTGCTTTAAAGGCTTTGGCTTGATGAACTTTCTTGGAGACTGTTTGGCTTACTGTGAATATTTATTTCATTGTTCAGATTCCAGGAACAACCTCGCTGGGCATGTCTGTCTTTAACCTAAGCAACGCCATCATGGGCAGTGGGATTTTGGGACTCGCTTTTGCTCTGGCAAACACTGGAATCCTTCTTTTTCTGTGAGTCTTGACATGACTGAACTTTCCATTTTAAAACTATTTTCTGTAGGCTTCTGTTATGACAGAGAAAAAATTGGAAATGTTTCTAAATAGTTCTTATTTATTTTTTATTAACTAGGCAAAGTAACTGGTACATATTTTTATATTTATTGTTTGAGTGACTTTCCAAAATATACCTAATGCTTACAAGAAAGAGGAAGGAGAAAAATCCTTTTATTGTATCAAAAATATTGAAGTATGTATTTGTAAAAAAAAATTTAAAACATTTGGAAATAACTTTTTAAAATACTTTTTATTTTTATAGTTTTGGGTTCTACACGGTCACTTTAAATCTCAACTAATGGTCAAAATATTAAGAGTTATTTAATCCAGTCAGTTACCACTTTGACATCTGAATTGCTGTGGAGCACATACTATGTGCAGATGTGTTTGTACTAAAATACTTAAGAAGAAGAGAAGTTTTCAGAGTTTTGGATACAACAAATTAACATTTTTTTCAGTCATTCCAAATCTGGAAATATGTTTAGTTTCAAAATGTGTATGCCTTGATTTCTGGTTTTTTTCTCTTTAGTTATTGTACTATATTATTTGTTAGCATAATGTAAAAAGACAATCATCTGATGAGAGTAACAACTGTGGTAGCTTGCTGTTTGTGCCATGTACTACTCTATTTTATTCTAAATCCTTCCAGCAACACTAGGAAGGCAGTACTATTGTTTGTTCCCTGTCTCACAGGTAAGGAACTGAGGCATGGAGAGAGTAACTTGTATTAGATGGTGTCTTGTCACTTTTCTGGTGCAATTAATCTGTTGATTAATTTGTTTTCCATTCTGGATTGTGCTGATTGTACCCTTGCAGTATGAGTTGGTATTTCTTTTGTTCTGGACCCTATCTTCCCTGTAAGACTCTTTACTCACACGTCAGGTGATGCTTCCCTGTCTGCTATATTCAGGAATGAGGAAAAACAAGGGTCATTTGTGCCTGGTGCTCTCATGTGGTATTTACTGGTAATGGCTTCACTTGAAGTCCTCACAGTGCCCCTTTACTTGAGAAAGATAGTTTCTCTAGGATACTAGAACTTTAGCCATGAAGATCTGACTCCTGCCCTCAGGGTCAGAGCCTGGCCGCCATCTTTCTGAGAAAAGGACTGGGGGGAATATCCCAGCATGAATGTTCTCTCATCCCCCAGTTTTCATTACTGTACTTCTACCTGCAAGGTGTACCCAGTCCTTCACCCACAGGTCTCATACTATCGAGTATCTTCAGACTTCTCCAGTATGGGGCAGGAGCAACCTCGCAGCTTTGTGGAGTAAAAGCCTGGTCTGGAGATCCTAACTGTGCCTTCAAGGAGATTCAACAATTTAGCATATTTCAGCTCATCCCTTCCATTGTTCCTTGCTTCCAGCAGCACCACCCATGCCTTTGCGGGGCTCTGTGGTATAAATGGAGTTGGTCTCGATTCTTTCCTCTTATCGATTCAGGATTCAGTTCTGCTACCTTCCGGTCTTCAAAGTTGTGTTCTGCTCTCTTTCCTCATGTTCTTGTTGTTCTAGCACCTTTATACCTTTAAAAGAATAAAATAAAATCCTTTTACTTATATTATCAGGAGGAACAGGAGTAAATTCTTGTATCCAATCTATCATTCCTGGAAACCAATTGATTTTTAATTATGCTGGCTCAGGGATAATTGAGCTCCTAGTTCATGACTCTTTAGTTCCTTCATGACGTAAAGAATTGGATAAACCTGACTTTTATAGTGGAAGATTTTCCCTGGATAAAACCATTTTAGGTCATTTAAGAATTTGTAAGAAGCATGAATAACAAGCACCACGCACCACATCTTGGGTGATAGCTCATGAAGGTAGTTGTATAAAGACTTGAATTTAGCCAGGCATGGTGGTGCACCCCTGTAATCCCAGTACTCAGGAGGCTGAGGCAGGAGGATTGCTGCAAGTTTGAGGCCAGCTGGGCTACATAATGAGTTCAAGACTGGCCTGAACTACATGGCAAGACCCTGTCTCAAAAAAAAAACCAGAAAAAAAAGGTTCAAATTTAAAAGTTTCTCACAAAATATAGAACTCTTCCACCTCAGAACAAAAGCTTATTCTGTGACTTTTGTAAAACCAGCTGCTCCTACAGCTGCTGAAAGTCCAGGAGCAGCTGGCAGGATCCAAACATTTCATCTGGTACAGGGCTCTGCTCCAGGCTCCCTGGGCAGCCCTGAAAAGGAGTCCAAAACTGTCTTTAGAAGCATGACTGGGAAGGCTCCTCTGTGTCGCCCTGGGGCCCGGTGCAGTCTCTTCATGGGGGTCAGCTGGAAACTTCTTGGTGTGATTTCTTCTTCTTGGATGAGTTTGGGCTCATTTTTTTGACCTAGCTATAATGGCTGTCATTTCTGTTTAACACACACCTAATTCAATTAAATTCAATGAGTTCTGCCCTGTTGTAAGAATACTGTTAGAGTTTGCATTTTCCTAAATTCTGAGACCTTGTAATTCCAGACCTTCTGAGGTCTTGTTTTTCATTTTTTAATCTTACTTGGGTCATGGTTGTGGAATAAAGAAGACTATGTATATAAAAACACTTTGAACAGTGGCATGCAAGAAAAATTTTATTAATCAGTACCAACCCTAAGGGCTGGGAGAAGAGGAGTAAATGAGTTTGGGGGTGTGTGTGTGTGTGAACATGTATGTATATGTGAGTGTAAGAGAAGAAGAGACACAGAGCCCCAGTGGTCCCCGTGTAGAGCACATGTTATATGGTAAGTATTCATTAAAGTATCCTGGTTATTATTAGGTAGTCACTAAATAATGGTTATCATTTATTGACTAGTAATTATACAGTAACTGTATGTGCCACATTGTTTTGCTCAGTTCCCACCTACAGCACCATAGGTGGGTTTTAACTCCATTTTCTGGGTGAACTGAGTCCTAGAAACTTTCCTGTGATGGTGAGTTAGATCAGAGGGTGACAGTGACCTATCCAGGCTGGCCTGACTCTAGAGCAGTGTGAGCTAAAGCACCATCCTACTCTTCATGTTGCTTTCTTCAGAAACTAGCCCTGCATTATTAATACACAGCATGAGGGAAATTTTATCCTCATCAATGGGTGTTTGTAAGTTAAAGCTTACTTTTTATTTTTAGCTTTAAAATCACCTTCTAAACTCACGAGTGTTCCTGAATTATCTTGGTAGTGTTCCACTGAGAAAAATCCTCTTTATTATAATGAAAATAGCTTTGCAATATTGAGCATACTAACTTGTAGCTTGGAAGTATAGTCAAGCTCTTGGTCACAGTGAGTAATGAGGACCTTAAGTATATTGCAAAACCAGTAATCCTTCTGAACTGCCTCATGTTTTTCATATGGACTGCCTGGCTTTCTCTCATGTACATTTTGATTCCCCCCAGACTGCCTCTGGAGCCCTTGAACTTAATTTGTTTCAGAAGAAGTAACTAAGCTTTTTGTTATTAACAGTTAAATACTAGTAGGCATGGTGGTGCACAGCTGTAATCCCAGCACTCAGGAGGCTCAGGCAAGCAGATGGTGAGCTCAAGGCCAGCTTAGGCTTCAAGGTGACACCCTATCTCAAAAGTAAATAAATAAGTAAATAAAATAAACACCAAGTAATAGCAAAGTCAAATAATACCAAGTCTATCTTTAAGGAATTGGTTAAATAATCATGATAGTTCTATAAAATAGAATACTAGACTAGGATTTAAAAGATACGGTGGCACATTCCTGTAATCCTAGCACTTGAGGAAGCTAAGGCAGGAGGCTTGTAAGTTCAAGTCCTGCCTAGAGGACTGAGTGAGACCCTGTGTCAAAATAAAAAATGAAGCGTGCTGGAGATACAGCTCAGTGTGGGGGCCTGGGGGTGGGGCGGGGGGGAGAGACTGAGACTTCCCTGCTGGGCATGGTGGCACACACCTGTAATCCCAGTACTTGGGAGGCTGAGGCAGGAGGATCACTGTGAGTTCAAGGCCAGCCTGAGCTACATAGTGAGACCCTATCTCAAGAAAACAAAGAACAAAACAAACGGAAAAAAAAAGAGAGACACTTATATGGACAGGTACAGAACAATTTCCCAGGAATATTACTGGTGGAAACAAATTGGATATTGGGTAGAAGGGAACATGCAGGGTGATGGTGTACATATGTATACATGTTGCCCAGAATATTTCAGGAGGGTAGACAACTGTGGACAGTAGAGTCTAGGGGTGAAGTAGAGGTGGAAAGTTTATACTCTTTAAATTTATTTTTCCAATGGTTTTTTTGGTACCCAGAGTCAAACTCTGGACCTTGCACTTGCCAGGTGCCATGTCACGAGCTAAATCCCTGGCCCTTTGCCATGTATTTTTAAAACTAGTTGGGAAAAAAAATGGTGTCTAGAGAACTTAAAACCAGAACAATAAAACTTTCCTTTTCCTCTTACCTAGAGAAAGATTGAGAAAGTACTTTTGGTGTCTATATTTAGACCAGGAGAGCTAGAATGAGGAGTCAGTTCTGTGCCAAGTGCTCCAAACTGTATTTTCAACCTCATCTCCCTTCAGATTATCTCTGCCAGAGCTGCACGAACCTCCCCCTTGTCTGTCGCCCAAAGTGCCTGTTGCTGCCACCTCAGCCCCAATCTGTCTCATCTCTGTGCCTCTGAATCCTGCTGGTCTGGGAAGGCCCAGGTCAGATGCCATCTCCTCCGCAAGTGTCTCTCTACTTCTCCCGGAGGAAAGGCTAACCTCTCTTCCTTTTCTTCTCAGTGTAATCTATACCTTTCTAATGCACATCACTTCCATTATTTAGACATAGACTTTACCTTCCCTACTGAATCCCTAACCCTGCAGAAACAGGATTAATGTCAAATTCTTTTGTGTTTACATCATCCTTCCTACCCCTAAGAAGATCTAGAACAGTGTTTGCATACAGCCAATTTTCAATAAAGTCGCTGAAATGAATGCGGGCTATGTAAGAATTACATTTTGCAAAGCCAGAAACAAGGCTTAGAGCAAAACAGTGGCCCTCATCATTGTTGTACTGAGAGAGGGTAAAAAGTCATCTGAAAGGTTTAATTCACCCTCAGATTTTCAGTAGGCTGTGGAGGTACAATGATAATAATCACAAGGTTATCATGGGACTCACTGCTCATTATTTATTTTCCTAACAATACCTTCTTCATTTGAAAATTCAAACTAGTGCAGAGGCCGTTAAGAAATACCATATGAGGTTGGTGTTGCAATAGGGCATTTGTTGGTAAATTGCTATTTGCAAAAAGTACAGTAATTGTCATTGTCAATTTACAGCAATTACCTTCATTTTGCAGTAGATTGTTTGCTTCAATTGTAGATGACTTTTTCTCTTTCCTTCTAATATTTGCCTTGGTGGATCATTTGTAATTACCCTACCAAGAAAACAATGCAACTTTTTTTGTGTATACTTAGTGTTTACAAACCAACCAGTAAATACCCATGCTAGTAGGGATAAATTTAACAACAACAAAAAAAGGTCTCTTTAACGTGAGATCAGAGTATGCACCAGGTGCCTTCTCTCTTCAAATCCAGTATTTTGCACTGGATTCTACATAAGGGATAAACAGATACAGAATTAAAATTACAGATGCATGATCACATTGACCTGAATCCCTGGTTGTGCATTATAAGAATTTGATCATTTTTATCCCTTGAAAACACATTCTTGCTCTATCAGGAGGTGTATATTCTTAAATAATGGGCCCAGCATAGCTTTCTGATGTCTCTAAATGTCTCTAAAGTCTAAATTGGATTGATATTGCAGTGAACCTTTGCAATACTCTGTTCTTGAGCTGCCATTGCTTTATTACTATATATATATATATATATTATATATATTCTAAAACACTGAATGACATCGACCAAGATGATGAATTTGTACTTAGTGGTAGCAAAGATGGTATTTGTGCTATTTATCAAATGATTTCTTGTAAATATTAAGTCATCTTCTTCTCTTCACTCCTAAGGAAAGGCGGCATTAGGATGTTGTCTTATAAAAATAGGGCAGTTAGCTGAGCAGGGTGGCGCACACCTGTAATCCCAGCACTCTGGGAGGCTGAGGTGGGAGGGTCAAAAATTAAAGCCCCGCTTGGGTGACTTAGCAAGACCTGTCTCAAAATAAAAAAATAAAAAGGGCTGGGGGTGTAGCTCAGTGCGTAGGCCTGGGTGTTGAATCCTCAATCCTGCAAGTGCCGGGTACAGTTAAAAGGAAGTCCTGCTCTTCCGGATGATCCTAGGAGGTCCACGGATATAGTCATATTCATCTTCCATCTTGTCCATCAGTTACTTGTTTTTAAAATTCTTTGAGTTATGGCCCATGGTTCCTTAGAAATGATCTGAAGAGAAAAGCATTGTCCTTTATTTGGCGGGAAAAGTAATTGGCATCAGAGTCTCTTGTTTGGGAATCATAATACTGGAACGAGAGGAGTGCCACATTCAGGCTTGCCAACACTTGACGTACATGTAGAAAGGACAGCAGCAGCGCCATTGAACTCTTTTGAAATTCATTGGGTTTAGAAGATTTTCAGAAAAAGGGAAATGGGAAAGTGGTTAGTGTTACGCTTACAATGAATGCTTATTTTGTAAACAGGAAGAGCTGGCATGTGTAGGAGATGAGTCCCACCCATTGTTTTTTAAAGTTGAGTACTTATTGCTTAGTTTATGAGTCATCCACTATGTGTCTGGTAAGGGTTTCCAAGAATTTAATTCTCTTAGCCTCAGAGAAGTAGGAGTGTGTGAGCATGTGTGTGTGTGTTCACACACCAGAGTTCACTTGGTCTCGTTGACATTGATTGCAGCAAGTGAATCTTTTCCATCCAAGGACAATGGGGGCCTTTGTTTTGGTCCACTGTATTTTTCTTTTTTCTTCTGTTTTTTGTTTTGGTACCGCAGATCGAACTCAGGTCCTTGTGCTTTCGGGGCAGGCAGCAGAACCACTGAGCTAAATCCCCAGCCCTACACTGTATTTTTCTTAGCTTGCAAGAGACAAGCTAACTCTCCTGTGTGATTTTTACAGCATTACTCACCCCCATGTTGCATAGAGCGCCTTTTCTGCTCATTCTAGAACTTACAGTAGACCAGCTATGTAGCAGCATAGGAGGGTGGGTTAACTGCAGTCCAGAGTGTTGGACTTGCAAGTTAGCTGGAACTTTTATAACCTACAGAGCAATAGTTGGTTAAATAGATTGGAAAACTGCTCCTGTGCGGGCCAGTTAAGTTTGCTTTATTTTTGGACCACAGGCTTCTCTGTATGTCAGGCACATGGTATGAAAGATCTACATCAGGGCTGGGGATTTAGCTCAGTGGTTCCACCACCTGCCTCTCAAGCAGAAGGACCCGAGTTCGATCCCTGGTACCAAAAAAAAAGAAAGAAAGAAAGAAAAAGAAAGATTTACATCTATATTATGGAATCTTTGGCATGCTACAGCTTATAGACCAAAACCACTCCAACCTCTTTTTTTATGACCTATTAGCTGAGAATACTTTTACTTTTTAGAATAGTTTTAAAAAGAAGATAGTTATAAATTATTCATTATTTCATGGACACTTTAAAATGGTGATGGCGAACCTTTTAGAGCTTTCAATGATAATGAACAGCTGGCTGTGGCATGTGTGTCGTAGGTTCACCATCACTGCTTTATAACAAACCTACTTGTCGTCCCCATTTTGTAGATAAAGGATCTTAGATTCACAGGGATGAGGTAGCTTGCTCAGAATGACACTAATTTCTGTGCAGGGCGTGGATGGCAACAAGTCTATTGGGTGCTCCTGTTGTGCTTCCCATCTCTCAAGTGTACCTTGTTATCATGGAAATAGTGAAAAAGTACGGATGAATCTCCACATCCACCATTCTACCCAGTACCACTTACTTTCTTATTTCAGTAGCCTATGGAACTTTTCTGCCACTCAAAAGTTTCATCTTTAAAAGAAGCAAAAGGGTCCATCATTTTATTTTATTTTTTTTTTAGGGTGCATCATTTTAAAGGGTAAGGATCTAGGTTTGTGAAGAAGAGGAACCAGTTATCCTTGCAGAATGGAAGAAGAGGAACAAGGACATGTCAACAGTTATAAATGGAGCATCCACAAAACCCACAGCACTCTGCCAACCACGGGCAAAAACAGGAAGTGGTAGTAGCACGTGGCTTTCTCACTGTAACAACTTCCTCATCTTGGCTCAGACCTGCTAACTTTTTTAACCTCACAAAATGCTAGCTAAACTGATAAGCTCTATTTCTGCCTTCATGCCTCTTTTAAATACCTCTTTTTAGGGTTTCATTAGATATTTGATTTAGACATCGGTGGTGCAGATTTCTTTTTTTAGACAGAACAAAATAGGTAACCAACAATGAGGCGAGTTTAAGAGAAATTTTTTTCTTTAAGAGAAATTTTGTACTAAAGAATTGACATGATTTCAAGAAAGGAAATGGAAAGAATTATACAAATAATTGATCCCTGCTTTCTCCTGGGCCAAGCTTTTAAAACGATCCTTTTTACCGGGCATGATGGTACATACCTGTAATCCCAGCACTTGGAAAGCTGAGGCAGGAGGATTGACATGAGTTGAAAGCCAGCATGGGTTACATAGTGAGGCTAAGGCCAGCCTGAACTACATAATGAGACCCTGTCTCAAAAAGCTGAAAGCAATAATAATAACAAAAACCCAACCGTATCATTCCTTAGTCCAATTTATAAACACTACAAATAGTTACATGCTACTAGATCCTACTGTGCTGGTCCTCTGATGCTACCTGTGTGACCTTAGACAAAATACTTAAACAGCCCTGACCCTCACTTCAGCCCCTCTTGTGAAAACCCTGTGTTTCCGCTTCACTGATTCTTAGTCACACGAGCCTGGAAAGCCCCTCGGTCTGAGGTTTTCAGCAACACAGGCGGTGTGAGAACACTTCGCCTTCTTGTTCTCCATCCTCCATCAGGGCACCTCAGCCCGCACAGCCCTCCATCCTTTCTCCTTTTCTTTTTTCAACCAAATTTCTGAATCTGCACTTCATACAGATACTTCCCTTAGGGAGAGCTGGGGTGGGAGGAAGACCAGGGAGAGATAATAGAGATTTTTAAAATGAATGAAAAGGTGCAGGAGAGAAGACAGCAACAGAAGGGAAAGATTGGAGCAAGATGATTGGCCAAAAAGCACATGTTTTCTATGGTTTATCTAATTCTTTTGTACTGTACTGTATTTTAATTTTTTCTTATAAATATTTTGCCTCGGCCAGCAGTACGTCTGAATTTTGAAGTTAGAGCTGTGGGTAAATAAAAACTGGACTAATAGTAAAAGCTGCTTTTAAGCCCCCTCAGGAGTTTTTATATGGACTGTTCTGCTTACTTAATTGAGGATGGTTTAGGCTTCTAACTAGATTTAGAAGAGGAAGAATTACCTTTTTTGGTTTTTTGGCTCAGAGGTGGCCAACGTATAACTTTTTTCGGTTGTCCTGAATCCTGGTTCATCTGACACCAGCTGCCCCCACCTTCAACCCCAGTAAGATCAAAGCCGTGTACCAGAGGTACATGTGGCAGGATGGGTATCACGCCTACCCCGGCTCAGGATTGGCCCCTGGGTCTGTCTCCAGTAACAATCAGTGATGACATTGCCGAGGCACCCAGTGACTGGAGGGGCCTGAGGGTGACAGGGAAACTGACTTGCAGAACAGACAGGCACAGATGGAGGGGCAGTGTCACCTTTGCCCCAATCGTCAAAGCCCCCAGGGAACAACCGAGAGACAGAAAGAAACAGAAGGCCATCAAACCCAGTAGACATAATAACTTTTGACAAGATTATCAGTACTGCCCAAAAGATGTGCCCCACTCTTTAGCCAGAGAACCTTCTGGAACCCTTGAGATCCTGGGGACTGCACAGCTGACAGCAGCTACCCTCAGGCCATCACAGATGCTATCAGTGGTGGTGCCATGGGGAACTGCCAGGGAACAGAGGGAGATATTTCAATACAGGGTCATCTGACAAAAAAGGAAAAGAGGAAGGAAAAGGTAAAAAGGGAAGGAGGGAAAAAAGAGGAAGAATTTCATAGTGAGGTGAGCCTTAGATCACTTTTAGAAGGAAAGATGTGGGAGTAGAGTTTGAAAAAATGCTTAAATATATATGTAACCTGCTGAAGTAAGTAAAGCTTGAATAAGTCAACCAAGGAAGTAGACAAGGCCTGGCCTTTTGTGCCGAGAGCTAGTCAGCATCAGATGGGAATGGCAGTGACTCGCTGTCAGTGCTTCCCTTTATCATAGTCTCACCTGAGTTTCATCCCACTGTGACACTGGGCTGTGATACTGGCCCGACCCCTCACTGCGTGTCACCACAGTACAACATGTAAGAAACAGAAACAACCCAGATATATGTGTCACAGGGCCAGAGCTTGGGGCTTCATGTCTCACTGCTCCAGTGTGGTCCATGGATCAGCACCAGCAGCATTTCTGGGGTGCTGATTAGAAATGCAGAATCCCAGGTGCACCTGCAGCCACAGCAGTCCCCCAGCAGCCAAATTAGAGTATTTGTTTTACCAAGATTTGTAATTCATTAAAGTTTAAGAAAAGCTGCTCTCAGCTTTGGCAAGGAGAATCATGCTAGGAGGGCTGGTTAAGGGTTCCCTGTGCTTTACAGAGGAACAGGTCCTGGAGGTGTGGAGAGCACTCGGCTGCTAGACAGCCCCAAACACCCGCCCGGAGCTATTCCTGGATCAAAAGCAGTGATGGCTGTTTCACCTCCCAAAGGCTCTGATGCCAGATTGGGAGTGTTGTATGAATCTTGCTGTATAACTTGACTTTTAAAATGTAGTCTCACCTCTCAAAGTGTTATGAGGTTGTTTGTTGGTGGTGGATTTTAGGTATACTTTACATACAATAAAATCCCCTCCTTTTGTAAAAATCACCACCACAATCATGATATTTCAATAACTTTTAACATTTTATTCCAGTTGTCATGGTTTTCATTTTATCAGCATGTAGTACTTTAAAAAGTAAAACTTAAAACATCCATGTGATTTGGGGGTAAGTTATGGACGACTAAAGAATCACAATCCTGTCATTATGATGCAAAACAGTGACAAATATTTTTCAATTAGATGTCTAGAAGTTCATTGGTTAAGATATGTCAAAATTTTCTTGCAGCAAATAGAGTAAATATCCATGAAACCGCTAGCACAAATATTTTAGAAATCATGGAGAGCATGAGTGTCCCTGAGGACCAGAAGTGGATAAATTCCATTCTAGATTTCAAAAGTGGCAAAAAGTAGATCCCAAAGAATGTTCTAGAGCAAATTATTAAATAGCTTGTTTATTTGCAGTTACTGCAGAAAACAGTTCTCCAGAGAGGCCACCGAGTTTTTCTAAACTAATGTCATCCTTAGAGATACAAGCAAACTAGTAGGTTACAAGACTATGTTAGTTAAAGTGTCTTTTTTAGTCAGGTATTGGCATAGTCTCACATAACTTGCAGATGAGATCTTAATATTTATAAGTTCACCAAATTTTTGGCAAAGGATCTATTGCTTGTGGATTTGGTGAGTGTAAATAGGCTGATAGGTGAATTAAACCATCATGGCCTGTCCAGTGATCTAGTAATAAAGATACCTAACAAAGCATGAAATAAAAAATAAAAAATGATTCTGGCTGCTGGGTGGAGGATGGATCTGAGGAGGCAATAAAAGAGAGGCATGTCCATGTAAAGGATGGTTGAGCAACTGGACCATGAAACATAGGCAACCCCAGCCCTCATCTACCACAAAATGAGCAGTTAAAAGGAGTAGAGGGTTTCAGTCAAAGAGCACAGTCTTAAAATGAGCACCATTAGAAGGTTGGTCAAATACAAGGGAGATAAGATTTCAGATAGATTCAAATAAATCTAGAGGTTCCAATGAAGACCCAAGGGTTGAAGTAGCAGGAGTGATTTCAGCTCAGCCTCAGTTCCAAAGCACGGACATTTCCAGAAACAGAAGGGCTTGCATAATTCATTTCTTTTCAAAAGATACTTTGTGGATCTGAATGCCTGTGTATTGGTACCCACATGCAGAGAGGTCTCCTATCCTGGGTGAAGAACAGGACAGGGTCATCTCTGAAAATCTCCCTGATGCAGAAGTATAGAATTCTAAGTTTCTTAATAGGCCTCTTCTTGGGAGAGGTGTTCCTGTACCACATCTTTCAAAGTGTTGATGACACAAGGGTTCTTGAAAGTTCTGACCATGTTCTTCACAGTTCTAACTGCAACTACCCCTTCCCCATGGCCCATGTACAGTTACACAATCCACTTCTTGTCAAGACTGGACACAACTTTGAAATAGTCAACAACTCACAACCCAGTTATCATGTAAGAATGCCTTTTCCAGCAACCTGTTTTGGCCTCAGCCCTATTAATGCTGTGGCCAGTGGTTGGCAGAGTGAAGCTTAAATGATATTCAGATGAAATGGAAAAAAGAATTCCTTGTATTCTTCATTGTTAGCACAAGAATACCAGCTTGTGTTTCTCTTCCAGGAAACCATAATTATATGTTCAGATATCTGTTTGGACAAATAAGGACATCATTATGCTCAAAACAGAAGCATTCAAATAAATCATCACTTCTTCCTCTTTGCTCTTTCTTTGGGATGTCATGTGTCTCAAGCCATCTCAGACTCGATTTTCTTAAACCATTCTAGGATCTATTAGAGTCAATTAGACAATAGATTGCTTCTTTCTAAGAATCTAAACAGAGGTATACTTTTCTAAATTTTAATCTTATTCATGCCAGATTCTGGTATGGCCTCAAGTATACTTAGAACTTTGCATACAAAAGTTGTATCTTAGTGAGCTGCTAGAAAAAGGTTTCTGATTTATATGAGTTTTGGAAGGGAAGATATGTTTTGGGAGGAATGAAGAGGGTCTCCAGAGATTGGATGGTTGAAGGCAAGGGCTGTGGGACTCTCAATATGTGTTAGGGTGTGATGTTAGCTCCCTTACACATGGGAGCAAGAGGGCTGCTTTCATCGCTGTGGGAGTACCTCATTCGCCCAATTTAAGTGTGGGAAAGAAGAAAGAGGAGCAGCTTTCTGAAGTCTCCCATAGTTAACACTGCTTGCACTTGAGAAAGGAAAAGGGCTGATAGGAATCTGTGAAGAAATTCCTTATCTCTTTGCTAAGGGTTTTCAGAGGCTCACTGAGAGTCATCTCTCAAGAGATTGAATCCACAGAAAGTTTAAGGAGGTAACTGTATCAAGAAACAGGCGGCTCTAGGGACTCTTACCTGAGGGGACTCTACAAGTATTTCTTTTTTTTTTTGCTCTTGATGTTTTATGTAAGCATTTTTTTTTGGTTAAATTCTTTTATTGGTACATTGTAAGTATACAACACAATTACATTTCTCATTGGGAA
>NW_004624816.1:6009260-6026678 GCF_000247695.1 Heterocephalus glaber
ATCAGAGTGTTCCATCTCATTTCCCTTTGGGGTTGCTGTAGGTGACCTGGAAGTCTGGTTTTGAGACTTATTTACGTGTTTTCTCATTTCGACTGGGGCGGGGGCCTGTTAACGCCTGCACGGATTATGTCCTCTGAGCTGGGAGAGGTGGGACAGGGGCTGGAAGCAGTGGTAGGGATGGTGGCCCAAAAGCCCTTTCCTATGGGCTGGGAGCAGCGGGAGGGATGGTGGCCAGGAAGCCCCTTCCTCTGTTCCAGGAGCAGTGGGATGGCGGCTCAGAAGGCCCTCCCTCTGGGCCGGGAGCGGTAGGAGGGATGGTGGCCCGGAAGCCCCTTCCTCTAGGCCGGGAGCGGTAGGAGGGATGGTGGCCCGGAAGCCCCTTCCTCTGGGCCAGGAGCAGCAGGACAGAAGGTGGCCCAAAAGCCCTTTCCTCTGGTCTGGGAGCAGCAGGAGGGATGGTGACTGGGCAGCCCCTTCCTCTGGACCAGGAACAGTGGAATGGCAGCTCAGAAGGCCCTACCTCTGGGCCGGGAGCAGCGGGACTCAGTACCGTGGTCTGGTGGTCTGGTGTCCTCTTCGTCTTTGTAGTGTGGAACCAGGAGGCTGCCTGTCTACAGCGGGGTGATTCGGTGCCTTCCGCGCAACTCGGGACCTCTCTACAAGTATTTCTATAGAATGTTTCTTTAGCTATTAAATTCTCAATTTCTTCAAGTCTAGGGCCTTTGCTATAGCATTATGTAGATGTTGGTAATTAGCCCCTCCTAGTAGGACAACTTTCTGCGAGGTCATATTCTTTATTTATTAGCCTTGGGTCTATGGTAATATCTCCTACTCTCCTGGTCAGTCCCAGCAGAGTCCCAGCAGGGCACATGGTGACTACAGAACAGCACATGGGAAGTCCTAGGTTCATCATCCTGTGCCTACTGAGAAGCCGGTTCTGTTCTGTGCCTCCGGGGCCAGTCCCTGAACACAAGAGAACACTGAGAGAAACTTAAAGCTTGCTTCTTCATCATAAGTATTGTTTATCTTATAAGGTAGAGAAAAATCAAGCTGTAGTGTGGTCTTATATTTTTTTGTCTAACAGAGGATATCAAATCATGTTCTATTACAAACCTCAGAATGCCTGGGTTAGTTAATAAATGCGTACTCTCAGTTTCTGGTGTCCCTCCACTGGAATAGAGCATAAGGACTCACCCTCTTAATCACCTCGTCACTTAGGGATCTTAGCTAAATGAATATTTATCTGAGTGCACATCCTTAATAGTCATGATCAACCTAAAATCCCCTTTACTGGCAGGTATAATTTGACCTTTACCCAGTGTTGGGTTTTCTATTCTCTTGCCCAGTGTTTGCTTTACCTAGGTGGAGCTCTGTCCCTCTTCTCTTTTCTGGCTAGTTTTGGGCAGCCCATCTGTTCCACTGGTGACTATTTGTTCAGGGCTGCACCACACAGAGGAGAAGCAAAATGTTACGGGGCCAGGGAGAGCTAGGAGCAGTCATTCTGCCCAGGCAAGGGAAGGCCCCAAGGTGGTGGCGTCTGACCTGGGACCAAGAGCAGCAGGTCACAGGTATGAGATGGGGGAGGACAGAGTAGGCAGCCCACACTGAGAACCTCATGCTGGGCCAAGGGCCTCTCAGCAGCACTGGCTAGGAAAATAATTGCCTTTAATTGCTTAAACTTGGAATCAATTGCAGTGATGTATTTTTGTCCTAGGGATATATTTTTCTGTAGGAAGTGAGTGGTTTCACTTGGAAAGTGTAATTGTTTTTTTCTTTTTAACAAGAAGGCTTTATTTGCAGTTATCATGTCTGTTTTAACCAAATGATTCAGAAATAATCTATGCAGTCTCTCAATCATTGTAACTGTGTGTTTTCTTTGGAAGGGTTTGATAATGAGCTAGATGTACTAAAACAAAAACATGAGTTCATCATTGAAAAAAAGCTTTTCGCTATACACAATTGTCCAAATTTCACCACTAGTTAAAGGAGGTGTGTATTAATCTATGAGGAACCAGGTGCAAAAGAGCGAATTAGATTAGTGTTATAATGTGTAGATTGAAAAGTAGCTGTGGTGTGATCGATTCTGTCATTTGGTTTGTGTCTTTCTATTAAAAGTGAGAATCTAAAAGAGGGGAATGGAATTAATATGAGAAAACGAAAAAATGGAAACCAAGTCTTTGTAAATAGGGAGGGATGGAGGGGTTGAAGGGAGGGTAGGGGGTGGGGGAAAAATAAGAACCAAGGGACTATGTAAAGGTGCAAACCTCCAGTGATGAATGTTATTATGTTGTACACCTGAAATGTACCAATAAAAGGATATACAAAAATAAATAAAAGTGAGAATCTAGAGATAGAAGAAGTTAAGCCAGCTGCCCAAAGTCCACAGGGTCCCTCTCCTAAGGCTACTTTTCCCTTTACACCCCCTTTCTCATCTGGATGTAACAGGAGTCTACATGTCACAGACTACAAAAGCTTTCTTTCATCATGTGGTCTTTAAGTCTTTTCCACTGAAATGTACCCAAAGAGCTACATGGGCCTTGATTTACATAAAGGACTTGAGCTGGTATAGTTACTCAGATTGCAATGAGTACTTATTTATTTGATAGAATGTTTTTATTGAATCTCTCAAAGCAAGGTGACTAATAGATTCCACATTTTATATACTGTTACCTGTATAAACAGATCTTTGCCTTTCAAAAATGTAAGGCCAGAATATATTGTTTCTTAGTTACTATAACAGGATTTATTTTCTTTACCTTAGGATACTTTTGACTTCGGTGACATTGCTGTCTATATATTCAATAAACCTTCTGTTGATCTGCTCTAAGGAAACAGGTAAGCTGAGAAGGTGTATAATTTTATTAAAGCCAAGGTGAATGATTTTCTTGTTGATTTTGTGATGAGATGATGTTTTCTCTGTTCAGCAACTTGATGATTGAAAATAAAGACTGACTTAGACCTACAGTAACTGGAAGACTTATTCTGGTATTTACCTAAAGAAACAGGCAGCAACATTTAAATTGTCATGAACAGTGAGAAAATAGTGTTGTCATTGGAAGTGAACATCAACTGTACTTGTTTTTCTAGTTTAAGATGACTTCATTTTAAAGGGTTCAGTTTTTCCTCATGTCTTTGTAAATTCTAAACAAATACCCCATGTTTTCATATCATAACCTCCAAGGTTTTAAAAGTAAATAAACCTTTTATTCTCCTTTGTGCATATTCCAAGGAGAAAATGTTACTCTTGAGGGTGTGTGGGAGGAACTGACCTGCCTGAGGACGTAAGTTCCCTGGCAGTATAATACCTGAAGTGCTTATTTTCTATTTCTGGGACACTGGATTATGTTTGTAATACTTTGACTTTTACATTAGCTAAAGCCACATTGGCCAGCTATTATTGTATATAGATGACTGGAACATTTTGTAATAAATTCAGGATATAGCCATTGTCTGCTTTAAACACCAGTCTTAGGAGAGATTAAACAAAAGTTTGATTATAGCTTGGCCGTGTTGCTTTCTGTGAACCTTTTGAAAACATGAACTAAACTGTCATGAAGAAAAAGCAACACTGAGAGTATCAAATTCTAATGAATGGTTTAGAATTTTAGGACTTGTTGAGATGAGCTGGTTGACCACTTTAGAATTTTGCTGTAGTCAATTTACTCATTAAACAGATTTGTGTGCTGCTTTCTTTTGGGAGTTGCATATTTTTGAACTGAATTTTGCAAATGATCAGAATTCTTATGTGGTGACTATTAGATGTTTCTAGTGTTTTAGAACAAGAGGGATCTGCGCTGGGGATTTAGCTCAGTGGTGCTGCCACCTGCCTCGCAAGTGCAAGGTACCAAGTTCTATCTCTGGTACCAAAAATATATAGAACAAGAGGGATAGGTAGGATGCTATGAAGACAATTCTTTTTTAGCCTAATCAGTTCAGGTAATTAATTCAACAGGAACCTTTTTGCCTCAAACATCAGGATCTTTTAAAATCAAATCTTTCAGTGGTACACACCAAATTTGAGAAAAAGATCAGAGTGGGAATTCCCAATCCTGCACCCCAACCCCAAGTTAGAGATAGTTAAAAATAAACCTTATGACCTAATAGTTCATGCTTTTTCAGCCAGCCTGAAAAAGGAGAAATATTAATCGTGTGTAACATTTTAAAATGTCAGGCAGGTTGTTTTATAATGGCAATGCCTTAACTCTTGCAAAACCAAGATGGCTATTTATGTGAGTTTGAGAAAGGTATCAAATAACATGGGGGGTGGTCAACAGAATGAAATGTTGGCTGTTTTTACTTTAGAACCTCGTTGTTTCTTGTGTCCTCAAATTTCATTTTTAAATAGGCTGCATGGTTTATGAAAAGCTGGGAGAACAAGTCTTTGGCACTACAGGGAAGCTGCTAACCTTTGGAGCCACTGCTCTGCAGAATATTGGAGGTAAGAAGAACATACTTTTCTATACGTAATTCTAAAGTATGTGAATACTATTGTCTTTCTAATTCTGGGGTTTGGGTGTCCATATAAAATTCAACATAATTCAAATAGCAATCATCTGGTTGCTAAAATGGAACATGGGAGGTAGAGCATAGATAGTGATCACTTATTTAAAGCCAAATACCCTGCGGGGGTAGCTAAAGGTACCTTTGTGTCTTATTGAAGGTTAGTCTAAGAGCAGGCTGGTAACTTTTCTTATAGCTTGCAATTGTGAGCCTTAGTATCATCTTTCTAAAAATGTTCTCATTTCCTTCTAGCAATGCTAAGCTACCTCTTCATAGTAAAAACTGAACTGCCTTCTGCCATAAAGTTTCTAATGGGAAAGGAAGAGGCATTTTCGTAAGTTATAGACTATTTTTTTGTGATACAACTAAATGTTTTAATTTAAATGCAGGCTAACCAATGTCTTTGTTTTATGAAAATTGCAGAAACAAAGCTTTTTTTGTTTGTTGTTTTAACAATAAATCTCTTTGGGGTTATATAAATAAAAGAAGCTGGAGGAGCCATTTGATATGAGCATTTAAAAGGTGCACTCATCTGCTGTAGTGCAAACAATAGATAGTCCATTTTCCCAAGGGCCTGAAATCTATATCTAGTTTCTGTGGAATAAAACAGAGAGAGAGAGTATTTTTTAACATAGAAGTAGAACATATAAAAAAATTAAGACCCTAGCCTCTTTCTTAAAGAAAGCTTATAGCATTTGGGGAGCAAAATTTGTATAAGCCAAGCTCATTAAAGATGTAGCTAACCCTGGAAAATGTTGCCAGCTCCATTTGGCACAATTATGTTTGGATTGTCTTGTTTAACAGTTTTTGTCAGTGTTAGTTTGAATAGATAAGTGTAGAAGCCAGAGTTCCTAGTGTTCCAGCCTTGGGATTCAAGGTCAGATCCAGGGGATCAGGGAGAAAGAAATGCCTACCTGTGGTGACTCAATTCTCACTGATATTAGCCAAGCAAAACAAAAAAGAACTTTCTCTTTCAATAATTGATAGGACAAGTTTTAATCCGACAGAATGCAATGTATGCATTCATCTTTGAAAACACAAATAATTCAAAGGAATGCCACATTTAGCCAATGAGAGAGGGGGAAAGAAACAATACCCCTTCTTCCATTACACAGGCATGAAGCAGTAGTAAAGGGATAGTGGTTGGGTCAAAGTGTCTGGATAAAACCTGAATAGTGATCAAACATTTGATGGTAAAATTAGTAATAAAAATTAACTAAAATATGTCACGAAATTTTACATTCGAAGGGGAAAATGTCACTTTCTGAACAAAAACTATAACCTAGCTGCTTTCCTGCCTTTCAGACCCTGGTATGTGGATGGTCGATTTCTGGTGGTGATAGTTACCTTCGGCATCATTCTCCCTCTGTGTCTCTTGAAGAACTTAGGTAAAGAAAGATCTTGACTTCATCATGGTGTCTCCAGTGCCCAGACGAATCAGAAACCTAATAAAAATGAACACTTTTGCCTTCTACTTCCAGTTGTAGAGTAATAATTAAGTGAATCATAAATTACAAGTATAAATCAGGCCCAGCATTACTGTCAAATGTAATCCCACTTAACTAGTGGTCAAAGCCAGCCTGGGAAACTTAGTTAGATCATGTCTCAAAATAAAAAATGAAAATAAAAAGGGTTGGAATGTGGCTCAGTGGTGGAGTTCTTGCCTAGCATGCATGAAGCCCTGAGTTCCATCCTCAGTCTGCAAACAAAACTAAAGAAAGCAAAATCAGTGCTGGTGTGTATGTGATTTCCTAAATAGTCCCTCTCCATAGCTGGAAGGCCTGCAGAGAGGTCTTGAGGCCTAGACGGATAACTACAGTTTCCGACAGCACAGCTTACAGGCTGCTCTACGAAAAGTCCAGAAAATGGAATTCTCACATGAGGTCTTAAATACTCTGATTATTTAGACAAATAGATTTTAAATCTAATATCAAGACACAGTTGCTTAAAGGTTTATACACAGAAGTATATGAATCACTCATAAATTTAGAATCTAGCCAAGCTAAATGATTTCTCTTGCTGAATGGAGAGAGTGAAATTTAAAGTTAAAAATGACAGATGATGTCCAAACCAAGTCATATCCATTTGGTTTTGACATTGTTTCTGTGCTTATATTTGGAGACTGGTATGCCCGGTGCTTTGGGAATTTCACACGTCCAGTAATGAGCCCAGGTTTCCATCCAGTCATAAATCTCAAAGATGCATTTTCTTTAAATCTGACTTAATTCAAGGCAGAAGTATGGATTAACATCTTCCAAAAATGATTGTAAAACACAGAGTTTTTATTTTTGTTTTGTTTTGCTTTGGTCTAGAAATGTCAGATTTTGATAGCTTCTATGGAATTTATAAATAGATTTTTTTAAATTCATTACTTTCTCGTCTCTGAGTTTGTATGTAGGCCCTATCCATATGCATAGCAGTAGCTCTAGCAGTTTTCAGAGAGGGCCCTTCCTAGGAGGCTGCAGGCTATAGCGGCACAGTGGGAGCTCTCCTGGCACTGGAAGGGGAGGGAGTGAAGATCCTCAGAGGGTCTGTTGATCTCTAGAAATTCACATCATCTCTTCCCTGCATGCCTCTCATCTGAGGAGGGAAGTACTACAACTGACATTCAGTAAGCACACAGTAAGTTCCATCCAGAGGCTCAGGGAGTAAATGGATTTGCCCATAAAACTCCATTACAGTCCAGTGACTCACAGACATGGGGCCAGAGTGGGAGGATCCTTTTCCCTGGATTCTGGGAATCTACATTCTCTTTTCTTTTCTTTTTTTTGGTACCAGGGATCGAACTCAGGAACTTGAGCTTGGAAGGCAGGCGGCCGAACCACTGAGCTAAATCCCCGGCCCCAAAATCTACGTTCTGTAGTGTGCCAGAAAGCTCTGGACTCAGCACAGAGTTTAATCCCCTCAATCAAAGCCTCCTGTTTTTTGCTAAACAAAGTAGCACAGTCAAATAATAAATCTTAGCCAGCCACCCATGGTGGCACTTGCCCGTAATCCTAGTACTTTTTGAGGGATTGAGGCAGGAGAGTTGCAGGTTCAAGCCCAGCCAGGCCAACTTGGCAAGATCCTGTCACAAAATAAAAAATACAAAATTACTGGGAAGTATATCTCAGTGCAGAGACTGTGGTTTCAATCCACAGTACCACAAAATAAATAGGTTAATAAGCAAATAAATCTCAAAATACAGTGGCATATATGCATATTATTAAAGTCCCAAACTATGCTTGAAGTAATGCATCAAAAAGTAAAAGTAATAAGCAAAACAATAATAGCAATTAATTTTTTCCTTTTAAAGGGTATCTTGGCTATACTAGTGGATTTTCCTTGAGCTGTATGGTTTTCTTCCTAATCGTGGTAAGTGCCAACTGTTGGTTTGTCCTTAACATAGTACAATGCAATGCAATAATTATTCATTATTTGGTTTTAATAAAATCTGTGTTTTCTTATATTTTTAAAACCAGGTTATCTACAAGAAATTTCAAATTCCCTGCCCTTTTCCACAGCTAAATTCAACAATAAGTGCTAATTCAACAAATACTTGTACACCAAAATATGTCACCTTCAACTCAAAGGTATGTTTCCCTGTCCTTAAAAGATAAACATGAGCTGGGCCAGGGGTTTAGCTCAGTGGTTCCGCTGCCTACCTCGCAAGCACAAGGACCCGAGTTTGATCCCCGGTACCAAAAAAAAGATAAACATGAGCATTTTTATTAACAGAAGTATATTTCTCATACTTGTAGTTACACTGTTTTGAATTTACTTATTCTTAAAAGAACACACAGTTCTTTACCATTGCTTCTGTATTCCACAATCCATTCAGAAACCATTGAGAAATACACAAATATTTCACCCAGCTTGTGACAACCTTAAGCATTCTCTGAAAATCTCTTTCTAGATAACAATTGTCCCAGCTCTCCCAGTGCTCTGAGGAGTACTAGGTGATGCTTTAAAATCAGATTAATAACATCTTTAGCCATATAGGGTGGTGACAAAAAAAATACTACAAACTTCCTCAGCTTGCACAGTAATAGACACCACCACAAAGGCACTTAAAAAACTTTGATACTATTAAGAGAGAGTTGAAGCTGCATTTGGTGGCACATGCCTGTAATCCTACCACTTTTTAGGAGGCTGAGGCAGGAGGATCACAAATTCAGCCCCAGCCCAGACTTAGTGAGATCTTGTCTCAAAATAAAAAGAAAACATTTTTTAAAGGGCTGGGAGCGTAACTCAGTGCAGAGGCACTGGGTCCAACCCCCAGTACCACAAAAGAAAAAAAAGAAAAGAAAAGAAAAGATAGAGTTGATAGTAAGGAAACAGTGGATTGTGCAGTCAAGTCAGGCTGGGATTTGAACCCTTAAACAAGTCATCCAGCCCCTCCTATGAACATGGGAATCCTGTTCTGCGTCTTCCAGGGTTTTGTGGAAATGTACCTGGTATGTGGCCTCAGCAAAATTAGATGTTACTTTTCCTTCTTCTCTACCAGCTCTTTTTTACATGAGAAATTATACTGAATTTGAGTTTTAAAATCTTATCTAAGAATACTAAATCTGTTCTCATTCTCTCTTTCAACTGTAAGGGACAAAGCAAAGTAGTGAGCTATAGAACAAATTTTCCTTTAGATGCCATCTTTTAAGTATGCTGGGTTTTTTTTTTTTTGAGATGGGGTCTCACTGTGTTGCTGAGGCTGGTCTCGAATTCCTGGGTTCAAGAGATCCTTCTGCCTCATCCTCCTGAGTAACTAAGAATGCAGGTGCATGCCACCACATCCAGCACTTTGAGTGTGCTTTGCTGCACCTGATGTAGCACAACAAGCAGGCAGTAGAGGTGGAATTCCTGGCCAAGTCACCTAACATGTTGCAGGGAGTCAGAGAATAGCCAGGACCTGTCTGCTGCGGGGACCCAGCAGATGATGGAGGAGAGGAGTCATGTAACTGCCATTGCCTGTGAGCATGGGATGGTGTGTGCCTGGGGTTTATAAAACACACTGTAGGAGCCAAATCTAAAGTCCTCTATGATAGGGGCCTAGTGGCCCAAGTTAGATAAGCCCTCTTAGAAAAGCTGCTCTTATTTTCATGACCAAAACCCTCCTAAAAACCAAATAATCTGGGGATTCTGAAGTGATATCAGATGAAAAAAAAAAAAGACAGCTCAGAAATACTCTATAGTTTTTATGGCAAAAACGTCTTTTCTTAATATTTATATTTTTTCTTTCAAATAGACCGTGTATGCTTTACCAACCATTGCATTTGCCTTTGTCTGCCACCCGTCAGTTCTGCCAATCTACAGTGAGCTTAAAGAGTAAGAGACATGATTTGTATATCTTAATTATTTTAAACCTCCTCATCAATAGGCGAGTTCTGTATTAAATAAAGATTTGTGAAATGAACCTGCATAGATTCATCACCCATCTTCAATATTTACTAACATTCTGCCTTTCTTGAGAATGAACTGCATTCAGAAAAATGAGAAAGCTCCAGTACTTTTAGCCATAAATATAGAAATTATCCAACCATGTGGGTTTTTAAATTAATTTGGTTCTTCAAATACTGTAGTATAGGGCCAGGGATTTAGCTCAGTGGTTTCGCCGCCTGCTGCGCAAATGCAAGGACCCGAGTTTGATCCCCGGTACCAAAAAAAAAAAAATACTGTAGTATATTAGGAGTGTTCAAGTATTTGTGTTGTTTTTTGTTACTTAGGCTTGTTTTGCACGTGGATGACAATCTTCAGATTGACCTGTAAATTGCAAAATGCATTGTCTCTGATTTGCTTGTTGGTTTGGGTAAAAAAGGCTGGAAAATCAGATGATAAGAAGTAAATGTTAAAACCACAAACTAGAAAAAAAATGTTCACCTCGAATTATTAAGATGATTCTATGGATTTATTCTTGCTTGTCACTTTAGAGAGGACTAAAAGCCTGCTTACATCAGACTTATTCTACGTAAATAGTCACGATGACATGCTGTTAAGCTCAGAAAAGATATATAAAATAGCTATTTACTTGCATTTTGAGATTTTTAAAAAGTTGAGGTCACTTAGCATTGAATTATTCTTCTTTCATATATAATTGATACGTAGCTAAATTTTGAGAAACCTACATATGTCTACATATCATTCTTCCTTGATGAGTTGTGTTTTGGAAATTTGAGTAGGTCTTGGCATCTCTTATGTCTAATATTCCAGCTTTTAGCATCCCATTATATCTCCATACGCCCTTGAGATCACAGGTTCTATTAGGACACAAGCAAATGTGACTATCTTTGTCCACCATGGAATACAAGTCTTGTGGGTTCATTATGTGAGCCACTAAATAAAATTAAAGATTATTCCAGCCTCAGCATAAACTTGACCTAAGAGGCATCTGTGAGCTCCTGGGCACTTACTGCTCTGAAGACAGACTTCGGGTGTATCCTGGGGCTGCTCACTGGGAAAGCAGAACCCAAAGAACAACTTCACGGCAGAGTCCCTGAGGTCAGATTCCTGTCTGCCACTGTCATGGGCCTGGGAGAAGAGCACTTGGGTTGCTTCTGCCTTGTTTCCTGTGTGTGGTCAGTGTGGGGATCAGAGCAGACACAGTTATTAAAGACACGGTCGGCCCCTCAGATGAGAACCGTTACTCTCATAAAAGTCTGGGGAAGAACACTGGAGGGAGTGCAGTTCATATCTGCCTCACAACACCCATGTGGTACTGAGGAAGTTACCCCTAACTACCATCATCGCTGCCCCAGCGTGACAGAGGGAAGGTGAAGTTAGTATATTCTTCAGGGTTAACCTTGGAGCTTCAATTCAATCATGTGGTTTTTAATTTTTGAAATTCCTTTATTTTTTTTAGTCGATCCCAGAAAAAAATGCAGATGGTTTCAAATATCTCCTTCTTTGCCATGTTTGTTATGTACTTTTTGACCGCCATTTTTGGCTACTTGACATTCTATGGTAAGTAACTTCTGCTGGTACATCCATACAGGTATTTGTAAATACATTAGTAACAGACAGTATCACAGTAACTGCTAATGTAGAGATCCAGGACAGCAACAAAGCTACCTGTTGGTTTTGTTTTGGTTTTTGTTTTCTTATAGCAAACGGCGATTCCTTTTATATATTCATGCAGACTGCAAAATGAAATAATTACCAAAGCAATATACTGGGGTTTTTTGCTCCTGGTAGTGTCCTTAAAAGAAACTGCATTTTTGAAGCATACCATCTTTACTTAGGAAAGTTTAAACTACATCAGAGAAGGCTTTCCTAATTGACACTGCAAACTGGGTCAGATTCCATTAGTAGAAAAGAGACAAAAAGATGTTGAAAGTGAGAAAGAGCCGAGTGCTACACTCATGACACTCTGCGTTAATTAAAAATAAAACACCTAATTGGTCACCGGAAGTTGAAGCCTTACAGAGAATGAAAGGAAAGAGCTAGAAAGTTAAAAGAAAAAACAATCTGAAAAAGAAAACAAGGTTTCATTTTTAATTGTTACTGACTCCATTTATACAGTTTACCTGCTTTTGCTACTTCTTATGCTCTCCTATTCAGATGATCCTGAGCTTTATTTAACACCTTTCCTTAGCATTACAACTTGGAACTCAATTTAAATAAATACATTTCATAGTCTCCTCTATTAAATAATATTTCTTTGGGGAATTTTTTTTATAAACAAATGTCTCAAAATTTAAATACATTTAAAGATGAATTCAACTTGGGGAGAAAGGCCATCCTGTATAGCTGTATTATTATTTCCCTAAGCAATAACATTATCTTACGAATCCCTACCTACATTTAGTTTTTTCATTAAAATGGTGCTTCTGAGGTTCCCGCAGAGCTGCAGGGCTGGGCTGGGCAAAGGGAAGGAGTGAGACTGAGGTGAGGTTAACGGAGTGGTCTTCAAGCTGATTTTTCTTGGTAAATTCATTTTTCCACATAAAACAGTATACCAAACCCTTATATATTCCTCCATGAAAGAAAAAGGCTCAGCCATTTTTAAGTTGTTATGAATTTTGAATTAAGAAAATTAGAACTAACGAGACTTTGATTATAAACTTTGGTTCTTATTCAGAAACTGTGGTTCAGATTAGAATTATAATTCCAGGCCTAGAACCTTGAGGTTGGTTTAGCGAGAAGCCCTGGAAAGAACACGTAACAGGAAATGATCTCTCTTCCAGAGAATGAGCATTTTTGTACTCTTCTGTGACTATCATTCCAGCACTGATAGTCTTTGAAATAACACTTTCTGAAGTTCTAAGTTGAGAAAAATTCAAAATAGTATCTATACAGAATACTTTTTTATGACAAAAGCATCCACAGAAGAGAATTCTTTCCTGCCGGTGGTGATGTTAGGTTAGTGGCTCTGCTGCATGGCCACTGAAATTTGGATTATAAGGGAAGGATCTGAAAGGAAGAAGCTCATGTGGCCCACAGTCCCTGTAGTAAGACTGTGACTGCTTGGTGTGGCTTCAAGAGCAGCTTCTGGTGGGGAAAGATCAAGAGGGGCTTTGTCCTTCAGCTGTGTGTGCTATTTAGTATAAATGAAGCATCCCTTTTAGCTGAAGTTACTGTGCACTGTGGAGCAGGTCTCCCACCAGGGATTTTTCCTTCAGTTGTAAAAATTGTTTTAATAGATACTTTCAAACCTTGTCTTCTTGGCCCTGTGGTTTGCAAATTCTTGGTTGTCCAGAAAAACCGTCATTCAGCACCACACTGTCTCATTTTAAAACCTTCTTTTCCCTTGTTTTAGAAAATGTGCAGTCAGACCTCCTTCACAAGTACCAGAGTAAAGATGACATTCTCATCCTGACAGTGCGGCTGGCGGTCATTGTTGCTGTCATCCTCACAGTGCCGGTGTTATTTTTCACAGTGAGTAAAAGCTTTGGTGCAACCTGAGAAAAACTGGGCTCTCGCCTTTCCTTCCGCCTTCAGGAGCCTGCTCTAGAAAGAGCTGCTCGAAGGTGACTTGCCTGGCCACCTGTACTGCATCAGGGAAGGAGCCCGAGATGCCATGCTCTTGGGACAGCACGTGGGGTCAGTGATGTAGCATAGCCTCCATGTGCAGAGCCTGAGTCCTGATGAATCTTCACACTGCGAAAAATACAGTGATCAAAGAATATGGTGAATGTTTAAACTTTTAAAATTTATTACAGTAAAATACACAGTGCTAGTAATTTTCCTCAAAATACTCCCCCTCACTTCACGCACACTTACTTCATCGTTCTTGCCATTTTCTGAAGCAGGTTTGGAAGTCTTCATGAGTGTCTTTAGTTGTGATGTCGTGACTACCTTGATGTCCTGAATCCATTCAAAACATTTACTTTTTGTGGTCATTTTGACTCTGGAGAAGAACCAGAAGTTTCACAGTGCCAGGTCCAGTGACGAGTGGATGAGGACACAGCGTAATGTTTTTACAATCCTGCCTTTCTGTTGGATGCATTCAGCAGCAACATTCACCATATTTTTGATCATACCTCATAAAGACACAACTGCTTCAGAAAGTGGCAAGAACAAGGAAATAAATGTGTGCAAAGCATGGAGTATTTTGAGGGGGATTGGTGGCAATATGTCTTTCTGTAATAAATATTCTAAAAAAATTCAAACACTCACTGTATGTTTTGATCACCCTGTGTACAAAAAAATACTTTCTAGTTTAAGTCAGCCCCCCCAACCCCATTTCTAAAACTGTTAAGTATCTCTGAATTCGCCAGACATTACAAAACATTTCACAAATTCCTGGCCATTGATAAGTCAGTTGCTGCTTGGAAATGTAAAGGTTAACATATTTAGGCTTTGACGGAATCTTTGTTTTCTCTTCCTGCAGGTTCGTTCATCTTTATTTGAACTGGCTAAGAAAACAAAGTTTAATTTATGTCATCATATCTTGGTTACCATCATACTCTTGGTTATTCTCAACTTGTTGGTGATATTCATCCCCTCCATGAAGGATATTTTTGGAGTCGTAGGTATGGCTTTTTTATTTTGTACCAATCATTCTATAACATATAGCAGCTTTGAAAGTTAAAATTTGAAAATAACCCCAAACTTTCTCCTTTCCTTTTTATTTTGCAGGAGTTACATCTGCTAATATGCTTATTTTCATTCTTCCATCATCTCTTTATTTAAAAATCACAAACCAGGATGAAGATAAAGGCACTCAAAGAATTTGGGTAAAGTCTCTTGCCAACCACTGTTTCTGATTAGTTTTCCATTTAAATTTACCAAAAAGTAGTCCATCTCTCTACCATCTACTACTACTGTCAGCTACTTTGAAAAAGGAGGAATTAGCCCTGTAGTTTCCTCTTTGGGTGATAAAAAATTTCATATCAGAATCTTCTCCGTTCCCTCAAAATGCTTCTCCTGGTTTTACCCTTATTATGCCTTAGCTTTTTTTTCTGATCCAGAGCAGGGCCAGCTAAGAGGATGGAGGTTTCTACCCTTGTGTCTCTAAAGGGCAATGCTTTGCCTTTAGCAAGACAGGACAGTAGAGGAGCTCAAAGGCTTGATGTAGTCCACTGCTGCTGTACAATTTCCTGTTATGTAACAGCTTTCCACAGCCCAGAGTACATGCAATGCGCCTTGAATGAAATGCCTGGAATTAGCTTAAAGGGTCTTTTATGATTTGCCAAATTTTTAGAATAAGCAGACCTGGATTCAAAAACTACCTTTCCATATGGGATTCTTATTTCCAGGTCTGTTGAGGTTCAAGGGCATCTTGAAGGTGGTGCTCTTGGAAACAGTGAGGGAAGCAGGGGTGAAGTGGCTGCTATGTGAGTCTCTTCTGGAGCACCATTTTGTTTGGCCTCAGAGAAGGCTTCTCAGCTGCCCTCTCAGATAATGTAAGCACTGCACTCGCACATGGTACCGAGTGGACAGACCCAGAGGAGAGAGAAGCATCACCATGCTGGTACAGGATCTGGTTCCCTGAGAGGATCTCCCTGAAGCCATAAATCCCAAATCCTTCTAAGCCCCAAATCCTTCTAAGCCCCACCTATTGGGTCCTCACAAGGACAGAGAGGAAGGAGCAGTCACCGTAGCACTGCAGTGAAATATATCAGATTAAATTTGCAAACGGCGGAGGCCTGTGGCCTGTGAATTCTCTGGGCCTCTCCTTCCCTGCTCTCGTGATAACTCTGGATCTCTCAACTAGCATTAGGCAATGGCTCTGTCTGGGCAGGGACTGCTGGAGTTAGACCGGTCAACCCACCACCTGCCTCCTCCTGTCCGCTTAGCTCCATCTCCCCCTTACTCCCCAGGCAAACCCTTAACTCTCAGGGGCCTACAGCCTCCCCTGTACTGCTTTGCTGCGCGTGTTCACAGCTGAATGACAGAATCTCCTGCTGGACCTAGTCCTCTGTGCTCCCCAGACCTTCATCAGCCCTTCAAGTAACTGGATTTTTGACACTTGTTTCCATTTCATTTCATCAGATCTACTTTGCATTTCCATGTGCAGTATTTGTTCCACTTTTCCAAACAGAAACATTTGTGTCTATTGATAGCCTAGGTTGCTAGGTCACAGGTGACAAAACAGCCTGGATACTTCCCAAGGCTCTTCTTCTTCCTTTCGTTTTAAATTATAATCTTAGTTTGAGAGAGAGCAGTAAAGACACCCACTCACTGGTAGAATGGATGCACATGAGGTGACCATGAAGTGAGAGGACACAATCCAAAGGATGGCTCACTTAGCGTGTTTTTCATACTTAATCCATTCTTGCAGAATTAGATTCACACAATTTGACAGAGTTTCACTGCTCAGCAGTGGTTAAAACAAACTTCAAATACAAAGGGACCCAAAGGGAAGGGAGGAAGATTGCTATATTTTTAAACACAGGTGCGTGTGAAAAATGCTAGATGTACTAGAAATAACCCATGCCTTTTTCTTGCTCTAGGCTGCGCTGTTTTTGGGTCTGGGGGTGCTGTTCTCCTTGATCAGCATCCCCTTGGTCATCTATGACTGGGCCTGCTCATCCAGTAGTGACAAACACTGCCACTGAGACCAGCTGAGAAAAGAAAACATTCTGGTCTGCTGCTCGTCAAGTCACCACACATCAGCACCCCCCCTCCACTTCTTCTTCAAGCTTACAGAAGCAGACGGAAATGTGCAAGATACTTCAAATGGAATAACACTTCGGGTGCAAAACAGAAACCTGTATCTAACAGTTCATGTCCCTGCAAGATTTGGGATTTCTTTAGGGATTGTGGATCCCCTCTCCCACCTCCCAGATTTCATAGAATCAT
Organism: Heterocephalus glaber; assembly: GCF_000247695.1. Next base: position 6,025,977 of record NW_004624816.1, read on the forward strand.
ATTTTCTAGTACTTTTGTTTCACAAGTAATTATTTTCATTCTCCTAACTCTGTGTTTTGTGGCTTCCTGGTCTCTTAGAACTTTACAAACATGATCATCAATCATGTTTATTTATTAGACATCCAGATTCTGAGATAATTTTCCTACTGATGTTCAGCTCATAGTATCTGTACCTTTTTAGAAAAGAGTCTTGAATTGTATATATTTATTTTGCTTTACAGGGAAAAAAATGGTTTCATAAATAATTTGCTTATTTTGGTTAACAGAGCACACAGGGATAATCCTATGAGAGTCACAGGGTGTGTGCGGTTGCTGGATCCGAGCGTGCCCAGTGTTTGAGGCGGCCCCGATCCAGGCTATCCAGTGGTCTGCTGATACTAAATGAAGTTTTCTTTCCCTCTTGGCATCCTGGGTCAGAATTACTCTACTCGGAGTCAGCTTTTACTAAGGGAGACCCAGGGCACCTGCAGTGAAAAGATTGTTCAAAATTTCTGAGAGAGTATTCCTCAGACAAGGATGGCCTTTAGCCCTACACCTATACTGGTTTTTATTTTTTGTGGGTTTTTTTTGTATTCTTTTATTGGTACATTGTAGGTATACAACACAATTACATTTCTTATTGGGAATTGTACCTTTACATGATGCATCTTGGTTCTTATTTTTTCCCCATTCCTAGCCCTCCCTTCACCCCCTCCACCCTTC
>NW_004624816.1:6028586-6065761 GCF_000247695.1 Heterocephalus glaber
TGATTCCTAGGTATTTCAGTTTTTTGGATGCTATTGCCTACACCTATACTGTTGAAGGGGGGAGAATATGATTAGTGAATTAGAAGCCCAGCAGCACTTAGTCCTGCCTGCCAGCTTTTAGCAACGGAGAATAATGTGTACCTAAGGATGATTTAGGATAAGCAATTCCTGTTTTATATGGGTATTTTAGGGGAGTCTTTAAGACTTGTTTTATATCTATAGATTTGGTTATTATAAATACAAGATTTTTGTACCTTAAATAAGCCTCATTTCTGTTCATTCTCCATTAACTCTCCATCTAGTCTTGCAAATAACCTCTCAGAGATGGTCATTTTAAACAACATCTGCTGAAATCACTGTGTCCCTTTCTTCCCAGATGGGGAAGGCAAGAGGGCCTCAGTGACTAGGCTATCTCTTCCCGTTACTGCCCGTCTCAGCGTGACCCACAGGAGGGCAGCCACCCTTTACTCTTACCCCAGTCCATCCAAAGGGAAAGAGCATGACAGGGTGAGAGCTTGGGACCAGGCAGCTGGGAAAGGACAGGGAACTCCAAGGAAACCAGAGCCTCACCTGCCCAAGTGGGCCTCTCCTATCACCGGATTATCCGAATCCTATGTGTGGTAAGCTGTGTGCCTATTCTGTGAGTTATTCTTTTGAAACAGGGCTATGTTTCATCTATATGTATTCTGGTTGAATTCTCCAGACTCACGAGTTCACTGAGATATCCGGAATACCTGGAGCCTAACTGCAGACGGTTGGCAGCACGTCCTGGCACTTTGCTCTGGATTCTGTACCTGACTCATCCCCAAAGGCCACCACTCTCACTGAGACACACAGAACTGTCCCTCCCTTTACAGACTAATGTCCCATGGATGAGACAGACATCGAAGGATGCCGTGACCCTCTTGGAGAATGAGAGATTATTTCCTGCCTTGGCTCAACATAGCTTCTCATGTAATGCTAAGAATTAGATCCACATTAGGTCAAAGTTCAGGCCATTAGATAGGAACACCTGACTTAGGTACGAATCCTAACTGAGTAGGACCCACAGCTGTCTCTGTCCTTTTCAGAAGTGGTTCCAGGAGCAATGACAGAAATAGCAAAACAGGATTCAGCTGCCCTTTGGAGCTTTTCTGGAGCACCAAGTAATGAAATTTTCGGGTAGTAGGACAACCCTACATTTAAAAAATACATGGTTTGCAAGCTATACTGTGCTCCTTTCTGTTTTTCTCATTGCTTTAGAATAGTTCACTTTATATTCACAAAGTGAATTCAGAAAATTATCATTAACTCTGGGATGTGTAGTGATATTTTTGGATCTCTGAATTTTGTGTGTCAGTACCAGAAGTTTATTATTTAAAATATATTTATTTAGAGGGAGCACATTGTTGTTGATGTCTGTGAGACCACAGGTTTTTAAGCCCTTCTTTGTATGTTTATCAGAGTTTGCTGTTGGCTGAATATAATAGACCTTACTTTACTGTAACTTGTCAAATGTCACTGATTACATGATTTGTGTGGGAGTCGCTGTAAAGTGTACCGCTCTTACTCTTGTTCAGGATAATGAATTGGTAGCCAAAAAGTACATGTATCATAGATGTTAGGTAGAATTTAAACAGCACAGTCAAGTGCTATAGATGTTTTTCTGCTAAATTAGTAGACTAAAGCGTACTAAACCTTAGCCATGGGAAGCTGCACCTTTTCCTGTGGTAGATAGGATCTCTACACTAGGGAACTATGCCAGTGCATTCTTTGGGTTTAGAACTGTTCTCCAGTTATTATAACAGAGAATACTGTAAATCCCTAATTTACTTAGTTCTACTTATTGAAATTGGGGGTAGTGAAACGTGTGCTGGAAGTAAGTCTTCTCATATAGGCACAGGCAGTCCCCAATGTGGAAGGAGATCAGAGTCCAAAATCTTGTGGGTTGATTGTTTGCAACCTAGAATGTATTTTCCTTTAGAAATCAGGTTATCCATTGAGGTTTGGGCTCCCAGACCAGCTAGAAAAAAATAATCACACCTACAGTCTAGCTGAAGTAGAATAATGTAATAAGACTGTAAAAGAACTGAGCCACAGAATGGAATACTGTTTCTAGGGGTATGTGCTCAGAGAGGCCAGGGATATGTCACTGCCTGTCGTTGGTAGAGTCTGGACCGCCCACCCCCAGCTGCCTGTCATCCCGGCACCAGTTATGAGGTGAGCACAGGGGCCAGAAGCGTAGTCCTCAGCCCTAGATGGGGAGGAACAGGTCCAGAAGCCTGGAGGTAGGAGGAGGGAGAAGCGGGATGAGACCTCTCCCAAGGGTTGTAAACTTGGAGGACATTTCCCAGCTGGTACCTGATCTTTCCTCTGCCTCTCAAGCTGGCCTACCTGCATCTATTGGTAGGGACTTTGCTCCCATCGCTCACCTCCCACTCCCCAGCCCCACCACGGAAGAAGACACCGCTGCATGGCTTCTCCCCCATGCCGGGGTTAGCACACCACACTTGTAATAATAGTCTGAGTGCTAGTGGCCATGGTTTAACTGCCCTGTAACCAGAGGAAGGATAGAGAAAGCTTGCTACCCACTTTGCTTTTTCACATTTTCACACCCTATAAAAGAGTGTGATGGTGAAGGTTGGGATGGACAAAGATTCCTCAGCATTTTGGAGGACACCACAGACCCAGGAACTGACTTCTTTCTGGGGCTGGACCCAGGCTCCCAAGCCAGTGGTTCTCAAAGTGTGTGTGGTGGGGGGGGCAGCAGTCTGTTGAGCCTTCCAGGGACACTGATGCACTTCAAGCTTGAGGACCCCTCTAGACTGATTAGCCTCTCCTTTGTTCTCCCTGTTAGTCCTACTTTGGAAGACATTTACTAGAATTCCTGAGACGAAAACCAGAGCTTAGGGAAGGAGTAGAGTCCCTGCAAGGGACCACCACCTGCGTCCCTTCCACCATATCTGCTCTAGGTACACACATCCTGGCACAGGTGCTGCTGCATTTGGGGTCACTTGGGGCTGAGGCGCAATAATAAATTTTTTTACAGCTGTGAAGAGGTCAAAATGAATTTTTCTTTCTCTCCCCTCCCTGGAAAGACCTTAACCTCAAAAGAAACACTAAGTTCATGCCCGGACTCAGTTCCCCAGAGCATTCATGTTCATCGTCAGGTCATCGTGGCTGACCCCCTTTAGTGTGAATTCTCCCTCGGTGGTTCAGTACTTGCACAGCATAGGCAAGATGCTGGGTTCCACTCCCAGCCCACAAACAGACAAACAGGATGAATTATCTACTGCAGGGCCTGTCCTGCCCTGTCCCACTGCTCTGAGCAGAGCAGGGCTCAGTTCCATTACAGTGGGCAGTGTCGGATGGCACTTGGAGTGGGTAGGAGGCAGGTGATAGGATCAGGCTGTTGATTTTATGCCTTAGAGCAAAAACCTATTAGTCTCCCTCCATTTATCAGTTTAAATGGTTTAAGGCTTACAAAGAGCATAGGCTTTAAGAATATAATTTCCCCATTCAAGTAAATAGCCACTTTCAAAACAAAGATACAGCATCATTTAGCAATATTAATAAATGGTTTTCCTTAGGGATGGCAGATCTGAGAATCCTTTAGCGACACAACATCCTCTAAAATATAGTGAATTATTGATAATAATATAAAGCTTTCAGGTACGAATTGGGGGTGGGGTAGCTGACAACTGAAAAATATCACTAAATTGAAAAGGGAGAGTTCTTGGAAAACTGTAAAAACAGGCACAGATGCACATACCCTTGTTCCTTAGAGTTTCCTCTGAGGAAGGGCTGTGAAGCTGAGCCTGTCTGTACGCAGGCTCGGATTTGTATTTTTAAAGGAATCTATGCAGCTGAGGCTTCTTGTAGGAATACTTCCTTTGTATGTAAATCCACTGTAAATAGGAGGCTGTATATTTTTGCAGTTGTTGATCTGCACTGAAATAGAAGTCAGTAGTATCTGCATATAAAGAATAAATGTTTTCATAGATATTAGTGGTTTTGTTTGGGAATAAGAAAAATTTCACATTCTCTCCAAGGTAAGATCTCAGTATAACCTTGGAACCTAAAATCTTATTTAATTGTTTATAAAAAAAAAAAGTCCAAGAAATATCTGTGTTGATTTCTTACATGGATGTTAAGATCAAGTATTTAAACAATAGTTCTCTGAGCTACCAGTAAGGAGTATTTAGACCCAAATCATTGTCATTTAAGCAGGCATACCTAAAATGACAAACTGTTTCATCATAAAGTTCTTTCACTGATACCATTGATCCACAACACAGTATTTATGGCATGGAAGTTGGAGAAAATTTTTTTCCAAAATTGATTTCCTTCATTTCCCAAACTTTGGGATCTTGGTCGGGCTGAATATTAACTATGAGCACAAATTTGAAGGAAAAAATGTTATTTTATCAAGATTTTGAAAATCTTGCACATTTGCTGTTTATTTAAATGTCTACGCCAATGTAGAATGTCTTACATAATTTTTCCCCAAACACTTGTATTTCTAGAACATTGATACATAATCCACTATCTAGCATTCAATGTATTTTAGACTTCATATGAGTTCAGTATGTGTAAGACACCACCATTTTATTAATGTAAAAACCTTGTAAATGAATTTCAGATGGGTGATTTAAAAGTGAGTCACAAGTCACAAAACTTTGCTATTCACAGTTAATCAAATAGAGCTGTTTTTTTCCCCCAAGGTGTGGTGTAAATAAATGTAAGTTCTGTCTTATAACTGTTCTGTTAACATAGTTTTTAAACAGTTAAAATGTGAATTAAAAGTACTTACGGATCTTGTGTTAATTCTTTTGGAACAGAGTGCCAACACAGGGCAGCTGAGTATCATATGAACTCCAGAATTGCTGGAGAAAGATTTGCACACATTTGTCATGCACTAAATCACAGAAGATTACATTTCAAGAACCCACACTTTAAAAAAAAATTGTGATAAAAACGTAGCTGGTCTAACACATGCTTGTTCTTCACAGTCAGAGTGGGTAGAACCGTGTCCGAACTCTGGTTCATCTTCATGAATACATTGATTTCTGTCCTGTGTTGTACAAGGGACTCCCCACATCACAGCCATAACATAGGAAATCCTGCTGACACTTGGATTTCTATAAGCATACTGGGGAGCAAGCTGCCGAGTTTGGTCTTCTCTTTCCCATCACCAGCTTCTCCCTGTGATCTTAGTGGTAGATGGCCAGGCCAGGCTCTCACATGCAAGGCCTTGTGGATACAGCTGGTGCAGGCGCAGCACAGGCCTTGGTGTGACAGCTGAGCCTCGTGGTTCTTCCCCCATGGATGGCCCAGGTGACAGCAGCCCTCCTGCAGGGCCATGTTCACCCATGGGGACCTCAAGGTAGAAACTCAGGCATGGGAGTCCATGCCACACACTCCCTCCAGCTTCGTTAGGAATAAAGCTGATTCTTTTGTCCTTACTTGCATCCTATGCCTACTTCACTGAGCCAAACTCCAAGGGCAAAGGGAGTAATGGTCACTTTCAAACTAAAGCAGCAGTAAAAGATCGTGCATTGAAAAGGCTATTGAGAAAAATGAGCAGATTTTGTTGTCCATCTGCGGTGGTTTTGATAGTTCTGACCTCTTCCTCCCATCAACGCTCTGTGAGTGTCTGACACTGCAGCTCTGGTCTTCCCTGGGCTGCACACAACTGCAGGGTAAGGGCTTCTCTGCCCTCCCCCAGGAACAGACCAGGCTTAATGAGACTGCACCTGGGAGGCCCTGTCGGCTTAGCTCCCAGATTCATAATTGTATTCTACTTGGTTAAGAGGGTCTGGGAAGGGTGGGTGCGGCCCCAAGGTTTAGGCCGATTTTTGTGTGCCTATTTTTTATCTTTCATTAGCTTAAGTTTTAGACGAATCCAAGATGGCAGGACAATCTGTTCTTTGGTAGGGTCAGGAAAACATCATAAAAACCTGCCCAACTATCAAAATACCTTCTAGTGTGCTTAATACAGATTTGTGCTTCTATGAAAATGAATAAATAGGTCAAAATAAAATACAGAACACACAAAGGACCCAAATAACACCAGAAAGATGGCCTTTCAAATTAAGAGGGGATAGGGCTGGGGATTTAGCTCAGTTTTGCCTCCTGCTGTGCAAACGCAAGGACCCAAGTTCAATCCCCAGTACCAAAAACAAAAAAATGCCCAAATTAACAGGGGAAATAAAGGTCAATAGCAGGCGAGAAAATGCCTAGTTTGTATAGAAAATAAGGTTCGATCTCTATACTACCTCATATCTAAAGAGAACTCAATATATTGAAGACATTAAACAACATATGGGGCCAGATGTGGTGTACACCTGTACTCCCAGCACTCATGAGACTGAGGCAGGAGGATCACCCCGAGTTTGAGGCCAGCCTGGGCTACATAATTCAAGGCCAGACATAGTGAGACTCTCTCAAAAACAAAACGAAAACAATAAAAAGTAAACAATACATGGATGTTTTTAGAAATGTAAAAATAACTACTCTCCCATAAATTAAATTTTCATTTGTTTGTTTTTTTGGTAGTGAATATTGAACCCAGAGCTTTTGCACTGAGCTTTAACTCTGGCCCTTTTTTTATTTTTTATTTTGAGCTAGGGTCTCCCTAAGTCACTAAACTGCCAGGCTGGGCCTGAACTTGGAATCTTTCTGCCTCCGCTTCCCAGAATGCTGGGATTACAGGTGGGAGCCTTATTATTAGTGAAGGCCAAAGGTGTTTCAGAGAGTGGCTCAAAGAAGAGGTCAAAGGACAGATGTATTAAATAAACAATCATAACCTGCAGGAATTAGCTAAAAGATACAAAACTAGACTTTTCCAAGGGGTAGATTAGTTACATTTCAACAAGACAATTTATTTGTATCTCTGGATAATAATTTTCATCTCTATCAGTTTGCTACAATCTATAAGTTTAAAAAATAAAAAGCAAAATTCATGTAGAATCAACCCAGAAGGGACACACCTGTCCCCAGTAATCTGTTTTTAATTGTTTCAAAGTCTTTCCAATTGTTCTAACATTTCCCCCCCTGTTCCCATAAAAGTTCCAAGGATTATCTTTGGTCATAAAAGGGCTGGTCTCACTAGGTTGGCCCAGGTTATTCACACAGGTGCAGTGACAGTGTTAACCTTAGAGTCTTTCCCTGAGTTTGTTTTGCAACCTAGAAATAAGCAGTATTAAATAGATGCTAGAACTTAGGAATTGCAGTTTTTTGTTTCGTTTGCAGTGCTGGGGATTCAAAGCCAGGGTATGAATCATTCAAGGTGTGTACTTCACCACAGAGCTACCTTCCCAGGCCTTTTTATGAATTTATTTTTATTTTGAGACAGGCTCTTGCTATATTGCCCATGCTGACCTCAAAACTGAAATCCTCCTGCTTCATCCTACGGAGTAGCTGGGATTACAGGTGTGAATGTCCAAGCAGAATTGCACTTTAAAAAAATCTACTGTTTGAGTTGGGTGCCAGGGCACATGCCTACAATCCCACACTTAAGAGGCTGAGGCAGAAGGATGGTGAGTTCAGGGCCAACCTGGACTCATAGTGAGACCCTGTCTCAAAAAACAATCTCAAATTATAAATAAAGGGCAAAATAAAAGATATATAGTAAATCAAGAGAGGTATTTCTCAAATGGGAAAAGGATCCAGAGATGGAGCAAGGAGAAAGAAAGGGGATGAAGAAAGGAATTAAGATGTGTTACATACATTTACCAACTCCACACAAGGAAAGCAAACATTATGTACTACAAACATGCAGTAATAAAAAAAAAATTTTTAATAGCTGTCAAAAAAAAAAGAAAAGAAATCTGAAAAAATTCTTGTCCCAAGCATTTTTGATAAGGAATATTCAGTAATTTAAAGAAATTTGACATCTGGAAATGACTATATTCATACAAATGCAAAAAATATTTTTAAATAAAGTCTACAGATGCCCCCCCCCAAAAAAACACCCCAGTAACAAAAAGTCTTTTACTTGCCAGCTCAAGGCTAGGAAAGTAAGTTCAAATTCTACCATACTTCACCTATACCACCTATCAATTAGGGTGAATTCCTCTCTATCTGAGCACCCCCCCAAATTAGCTAAAGTGCCCTGCCTACCAGGAAGTGCCCTTTCTTACCACTTATGAGGTTGATACCCTACCTTTGGAACTAGGCTTTAGGTTCCAACCCTAGAAGTTTGGCCCTAGGCCAGCATTCCTGGGAGGGTTTTGTGGGCATTGGCTCTTGAAGTCAAATCAGACTTTGCTCTTCAGAGTTATTTGATACCCTACTAAATGACCATCCTTCTCAAGGCTACCATTCCAAGTCAGGCAAGGGTTGCACAGTTGATTTTGTCTAATTATACACTGGGAAAGGGGGAGATGTTTTGTTGAACCTATGCAAAATTACTGTGTTGCTGTGAAAAAGTAAGGGGACTCAGGCACAGGTTTTATTTTATTTTTCTTAAATCCTTTTATTGGTACATGTTAGGTATACAATACGTTTACATTTATCATTGGGTGCTTGTTCCTGTACATGATGTATCTTGGTTCTTATTTTTTCCCCATTACCTGTGCACACTTCACCCCTCCACCCTTCCCTATTTACATAGACTTCGTTTCCATTTTTTTCTTTTCTCATAAATTTTCCTTTCCCTTCTTTCCTTTCCCCTTCCCTTCCCACCAACCCTATCCCTTTGGACCTTTTCTTCCTATCAAATTATCAATTATTCATTTTAATCATCTGTTTGTCCCTCCAGATGCACACCCTGCCTTCTCCACTCAGCTCTGTTCGGAAGAGGCCTCAGCAAGCCTCGCTTGGCCACAGTGGGGGGCAGGCAGTGGCCGGCAGCTACACAGACTGAGGATGGGAGGAGAGGTGGGGGCCGGGGGGGTTGAGCCCTGGGTGGGCTGCAGGTAGGCCATACCTGAGTTTCCTTAAGGTCGCTGCTACCTATGAAATAGGAAGAAAGGGGGCAAAGGGGAAGGAAGTGGGAGGGGTAGGGGAAAGAAAGAAGGGAATGGGATTAATGTGAGAAAATGAAAAAATGGAAACAAAGTCTTTGTAAGTAGGGAGGAATGGAGGGGTTGAAGGGAGGGAAGGGCAGGGGGAAAAATAAGAACCAAGAGAGATTATGTAAAAGTGAAAATTTCCAACGATGAATGTCATATTGTATACCTAAAATGTACCAATAAAATAATATTTTTTTAAAAAAGCTCTAACTCATAAGTAAATAAACGTGTTGGAATGTGCATATTCTTCTTTCTTTCTTTCTTTCTTTTCTTTTCTTTTCTTTCTTTTCTTACTTTCTTTTCTTTCCTTTCTGCCAGGGATCAAACTTGGGTCCTTGCACTTGCAAAGCAGTCAGCGAAACCACTGAACTAAATTCCCAGCCCACGTACACCTTTTTTTTTTTTTCGCATACACATTTTTAAAAAACTTGTCATACTGGCAAAGACAAAAGTGTTACAATGAGTTTGGAGAGCAATGTGGCAGTATCTAGTGATATTATGCACGCTCTTAATTTTTGTCCCATGGCGTCTGTGAGACCTAACTCCATTTTAAAGTTTGACTCAATCTTAAATTAAGACAGTGAAGTGGCCTTGACATAAATTCCACTTCACTGAAGTCAACTATTCCCCTAGTCTCCTTTGTGCCCATAAAATAATGACAAAATGTCCTTGCTGTGGGACAACAGATAAAAAAAGACACAGCTCCTAACTCAATCCTCTGTCTGCCCAGAAAACAGATGCTCCCGGGCCCATTATCTATAGAACATTCTGTCAATGTGCTGATTGTTCCTTTTTCCCATAAACTCTACATGTAGCCACCCCTCGACCCCCCATGCTTGCTAAATATCAACCAATCATGTAACTGCTAAATGGAACATCCCCAAACCTTGCGGTAGCCACAATAAAAACCCTGCTGATTTGGAATTCGGGGCTCTCAATCCTGACCCGCTGAGTCGGTGACGGTTGAGTGCCCCTGCTCGAGCTTGAATACACCACCCTCGTGTGTTTACATCGGAATCGGCTCCTTGGTGGTCTTTGGGGACTTCGCGATCTGGGCACAACAGCATCCATGTCTGTGGATTTTTCTAACTCACAAGAAATTACAAGAGTGTATGACCAATACAGTGTCTGATTCCTTTAGAATGGTCCTTACCTTAGCACTTCCCCAACTGAGCCCGGCCCCAGGCCCTCTTTCCATCTTCGGCTCCCAGTGAGCCACACCCCATTCCACAGGTAAAATCTCGAGAGAATATTGCTCACACGATCCCAGTATAGCAATCGGTAAATCCCTCTGCAAGCATAGCTTGGTTCTTCACAGCTAGTTCCAGAATAAGAGTGAGTAGGTTTGATGAGTTTTATGAATTTAGGACAGCTTTATAAAAGCAATTTACCTCAGAACAATTAAATCAGACTGGTGGCACAGCCAAGAGAAGTATTAAAAACTACCCAAACCTGAAGGCAAAGGGAGGACAGAGTGTCAGAGTGGGATGGTATTTGCCAAGCCTGCCCAAGGATTGTTAGAGGAGCACATAGTGCTTGTGTCTGATATGCTATGTACTATTGAATAAAGCCCCCAGATTTTGTGATGTTACATGGGATTTGTAATTTTTTTATGGTAGAACTGCAAATGATTTTTGCCCAGTGGAAAAATAATGTTAAAGACTTTGTATCTAATTTAGCCATCTTAATTCTGTCATTTCTTTAAAATTGCCTATGAATGCTTAGTTCTGCAAAATGCTTTTTAAACCAGTTTTACCATCTTACGTCAGAGGCTGTGTGTAGTTTGGGCTTATGACTATAATATATGAAATTCCTGTCTCTGTTGACATTTTATGTTGTCAGACTTGTATGGTATGTTACTTTTTGTCTTTGGTTCTCAGTCTTTTATCTATAATATGGACACCCTGGACAGAGTAATCTTTTGATACATTGTTGGGCAAAAACGATCTTAGATGAAGATAAACATCACAATTCCAATTTTTAAAAACATGCAGAGCTTGGCATAGTGGCACACACTAGTAATTCCGGTACTCAGGAGGCTGAGGCAGGAGGATCATGCATTCAAAACCCTGGGCAGCATAGCTAGACCCTGTCTCAAGAAGAAAACAAAATTATGCAGGCCAAACTGAACAAGTCTGAGAGCAGGCAAGGCCCCTGAGTGCTGGTTGGTGACTTTCGAAGTACCGCAAATCTCATGATGAGCTTAGCATTCGAGGAGTAGGCCTTGAAGAACATATGTGTCATCCCCTCCTTTTGAAGGGATGGCTCTTCTAAGTGGTTTAGCATCGGTCTTCCGTCTGGGGAAGCAGCTTGCTGTTACTTTTCAAACATCAAAGTTTACATTTGAGGTAAAGGTTTACTTTCCTGTGGAAATCTGACGGATTGGAACAGCATGAAGGAAAGAGATCTACTTTCCATACATGGTTTTCAAAAGACTCCTTTCACACCACAAAATGTCCTAATTCCTGGATCTTTTCCCTTAGATGCTTCCCATGGCACCCAGTCTGATCTATGACCTGGGCATTTAGCATTTGCCCTTCTTCCCTGTTGACTGGCAGGTGTGCACCCCTGGCCCAGCAGCCTTGCCTGGTGGGGCCCACACAGAGCTGTGTATCTGTGTGGCTCACAGGAGCACGAAGCCAGGTTCCTCTGGGACTTGCTGGACTCTTCTCCGTCCCAGCCCTACTCCCCAACTGCTGTGGATTCTTCTTAGAAATGCTTCCTAGCTGAGTGGGAGTCGAGGTGCATGCCTGTAATCCCAGCACTCAGGAGGCTGAAGCAGGAGGATCTCACTGAGTCCAAGATCAGCCTGAACTACTAGTGAGACTGTCTCAAAAAAAGAAAGATGAAAAGAAAAGAAAAACTTCCTAATCAATCACTGTCACATAAATTCTATCTTGGACTTTGCCTCTGGAAAACCCAACCTAACACACATTACCTATGGGTTATATTTGAAGTGTTGCACCCAGTGAGAAAGAACCAACCAGAGACCGATATTAAATCCACACAGGAGTTTATTACTGGCTGGGACCCGAGCCAAGCATCAGACTCGAGCCCTGACTGGGGGGAGACAAACATGTTTTATACACCTTTGGGGCCAACAGTTCCTAGGCCCCCCTATGGGATAGAACTAGTAAAGCAAGTGAAAGGTACAGAAGCGGAACGTCCTGCTGTTAGAACATTTGTGAAACAATAGTTGATTAATTGTTATTTCTAAAGAGACTTTCTAAGGGGAGGAGGTTTTTAAGCTTCCTCCTTCTGAGTTCATCTAAAGAGCAGGCAGGTGGGTCAAGCAGCTATATGGAGTCTGTCTTGCTAACTAAGGTCCTTCAGAAGTAATCATTTCCCCTTATTATCCTGAGTTTCCTTGGTAAATCAAGTATTTGGTTTTTTTTTTTTGGTACCAGGGATTGAACTTGGGTCCTTGTGCTTGCACAGCAGGCGGCGAAACCACAGAGCTAAGTCTCCGGCCCAAATAGTTTGGTTGTTAGGTTTTGACTTGGTTTGGGTTTTGTGGTGCTGGTGTAGGTGGGGCTTACTAAGACCCCTCCTCGCTCGAGATCAAACAAAGGGGACCTCTTCGAGTTCAGAGCTGCCCCTGCCAGTCTTCCAGCACGCTTTCTCCAAATGGCACAACTGCATGACCAACCACACAGAGCAGGGCATCCAGCCACTGGCCCAGGAGCCCACGTTTTGCCTCTCAGAGCTCCTGGAAAACTCTCCTGACCACAGCCTCTTTTCAAATAGTGTTTCCAAGGCACCCTCACTGCAGTGTTGGTGGGTGCTGTGTGGAGTGGATGCCAAGCTCCGCGCTCCCTCTAACCTGCAGAGAATACTTAGGCACAGGTCAGTAAGTCATATCATATCCCAGTGTGTTCAAAATTCTCCAGAGGCTTCAGTACCACTCAAGAAAAAGCAGAAGTCTTCCTTAAGATAGTCTTCGCTTGATCTCTTCTACCTTACCACTCCCACCCCACACTGGCCTTCTTCTTCCTCCAATGCACCAGTTCTCCCACAGCTGCCATGCTCTTCCTGTGGTCATCAGCATGGCTCATCCACACAGCAGCTACCTCACTGCCTTCGGGAATCCTTCCAAACGGTCCACCTTGTCACTAGGAGCCTCTGGGACCATTTGGTGACACATAACCACTCAGCCCACACTCCCTCTGTCTCATATTTTGTGGATTCTTCTAGTCAGCCTTTCTCTCCACCTGAAATGCTTTCTTGGATTATTTATTTATTTATTTATTTATTTATTTATTTATTTATTTATTTATGGTCTGTCTGTCCTGTCTTGAATATAAACTCCTGAAGGAAAAGTCTTTGTCTATTTTATTCACTTCTATATCCCTGCCACCTAGAACAGGGAAAATGTTCAAAATATCTTTATTGAATGAGTGAATAAATAATAGTGTGATGAAGGACATTAAGTCACTTTTCTTCATCAGACTGAAATAAATAGATCCAGGGTTCAACATCATGTTCCAGATTTAATTGCAGTTTTGTCATTTAATTTTAAAATATTTTCCTTAGCTGTGTGTGGTGGTGCAAACTTGTAATCCCAGCACTGTGGGAAGCTGAGACAAGAGGATCAAAAGTTCAAGCCCAACCTGGGCAATTTAGCAACTTAGCAAGACACTGTCTCAAAATATAAAATAAAAAAGGGCTGGGGAATGCAGCTCAATTTGAAGACCCTGGGTTCAATCCCCTGTACTGCAAAACAAATAAACTAATAAACTAATTTTCTATATAGCTCTTTAAAAAATTACAGTCTCCTCCTGGCACCAAATCAAACATTAAAGAGAAGTATTAAAAAATGGTTAAACATCTCTTTTAATCCCATCCCCTAAAGTAACCAGCATTAACATCTTTTTCCCTATGTTTGTATAGATAAACATAGATGTAGGGTTGTCTTTATTTTTAGAATACCAGGCCAATATCAAAGAGGAGAACTAGGACTTTGTACATGGTAGTTCCATAGTAATTCTGAAGTCAGACTGTTTGGATTCAGATGTCTGGGACAGGCAGCCTCAGACACATTTCTCAGTATCTGAATGCCTGGTTTTGCTTTTGTAACATGGAATTGCTGTGAGGATTAAATGACCTAATTAAAACAGCAACAACTTAGAATAGTATATGTTATGTTGTAAGCACTAAGTAAATTATCCATTTTCCGCCACTTAACAATACATCTTGGATAGCCCTCCAAAACAGTACCTAGGGATTTACCTCTGGAAATGTCATAAATTCATGCATACCCTTCCCTGCTAAGGTTAAACCAGAGATATAACTGTTTCAATCTTTCCCCTATCAAAAGACATAGCTTTTTACCAATACACACCATAGTACAATAAATATCCTTGACCATAGGCACTTGTAAGTGAGTACATTACAAGTAGGATTGGACGTACATTAATCTTATTTATTTGAGAGGAATTTGCTTATATCAAATCTTCCTCCCATTCAAACTATGGCACATCTCTCAATTTATGTAGGTCTTGTGCAGTCTGGTTCATATATATCCAATGCCTTTCTCTTAAAATTTATTCCCAAGGCTTTTTAGTTTTGCCACAATTATAAAGGGAATATTTTTCTCTGTCTCCACTTCTGATTACTAGCAGAGTCCAGTTTTCATTGTATTATGCCCAGCAGAAGAAACACCTAATTCCCAATATTCCCACTTGATTCCCCATCAGATAAAATTTGACCTTATTCTTGCTCTAAAAAATGTACAGTGAGCTTAGAAAGCTGCTTCTGCTTCAGGTCATGAGTTTATCCATTAAATCATACTATTTTCTCATGCCATAAAGTTTAACATAGATTTTTACCTATGAGCCACAAAGGGATTTTACAAATATTTATGAGGAGAAACTCTAGGAGTGCGGGATTTGGGGCTGGATGTGGGGTACTTTCCATTTATACAATGGGGTTGAAAAGACTGTTCCACCACCTGCACTGGCCCTGTTCCTGTGTCCATGCTTAGCTCCTCAATCCCTCCTGTTTCCACCCCTTGTGGAAACACACCTCTGTGTTCCAGGCATAACGGACTCGGCAGTGTGGACCTGTAGGCTAGAGGGATGCTGCAGGAGGACAGGTGTGTGAAAGATTCCATCCAGCTGCAGAGGCTGGCTCTGAAGGTATGAGACACGGGGGACAGTCCAGAGAGTGTCACCAGCCTCAGAGTTGGGCGGCCATCCGGGAAAGTGGCCAGGCTCCTCCTAGTAGCAAAATTCTGAAACAGAAAATCGGAGTGATCCCTAGGTCAGCATGACCATAGTCCTCCACCAGGAAACTTTTCCAAAGTTAGTGTGGGCGCAGTCAACTGTAGCACCAGGGCAGGCCCTCAGTGCTAGCAGGAGCAAAGTAACAAGCTGGGTCCTACTGGGCTGGAATTTAGGAACCAAGGCTGAGACACAAAGCAGCCCCACCAACCCTGGGACATGATGACTCTGAGTGACCCTCTGGGAGAAACTCCTGAGGCAGAGAGGGCCACCAGTGTACCACCAGATGCTGACTTTGTCCCCTTAGTTCCTGGACCTCCCTTCCTCAATGGCTTTGTCCTTCACTCTACCCCAGCCACCACTCAGATTATAATATCTCGACCATGCCATCCCAATAGCTCAGCTTCTCCATTGCCTCAGTTCCATACAGCCCCCTTCCTGACCCTCCTTCCTGCCTGTGCTGCTTCCTCCCTGTCAGCTGATTGCCGCCCCACATGATGCCTCTCTTGCATCTCACAGTCCCTTGGTGTCCCCTCTTGGCTCTCCACCCCACTCAAAATGCACCATCGCTAGCACCGCTCCTGAGACTCCCCTGGTACCCTCTCCCTGCTCAGCCCAGGTCTCCTCTGTTTGTCCCTCCAGATGCACACCCTGCCTTCTCCACTCAGCTCTGTTCGGAAGAGGCCTCAGCAAGCCTCGCTTGGCCACGGTGGGGGGCAGGCAGTGGCCGGCAGCTACACAGACTGAGGATGGGAGGAGAGGTGGGGGCCGGGGGGGTTGAGCCCTGGGTGGGCTGCAGGTAGGCCATACCTGAGTTTCCTTAAGGTCGCTGCTACCTCTCTCCCACAATGGCTCCCTGCTCTTCCTAAGCCTGGCTGCTCCCGCCATCCTTGGTGGTTCCCTAATGTTTCCCACATCTTGCAAATTGCCCCTTCTGTAGGTTCTCTTCAGTTAACCCCCCTAAGAGTGCCTTCTCCCCCTCCCTGGGTTAAATCCACTTCTCTCGAAGTGGTGCAGCACTTTTGTGCTGCGTCTGTGTATCTCAGAAGCTTTACAACCTCCCAAGCCTAACCCCTAGCCAGGCTCCCATTGCCTAGAGGCAGCGATTCCGTTTCCAGTGTGCTCCTTCTCCTACCCTCTTACACAGCCATTCCACACTCTGTAATCCTCAAAGCTTCATACCCATCTCTTCTCTCAGCATATGATTTTATTGCCTACTTCATGGAGAAAATGGAAGCAATCAGAAGAGAGCCTCCCCAGACCCACTCCATCATATACCAGCAGCCCGCCTCGTCTCCTGCCCACCAGTTCTCGCCCGCTGTTACCACAGACAAACTTCCTGTGCCCCATCAAAAGCCCTTCTCTGCATCTGCCACCTGAATCCAATGACGCCTAAGGGCCTGCTCCTGTGTGAGTAGCCACTGTGTGTCAGGTGCTGCTCTCCACACTTGGGAGACATAGTGAACAAAATACAACACTTCTTCCGCTAGCAGAGCTTATATGTCAGTGGGGCAGAGAGACAACAATCAATGTTCCAAGCAAGGCCTATGAGCTGTGAGAAAATGACCAGTTTTCCTTTCTCTCTCCACAGCATCAGTCTCTTCACCCTTTCCTTTGGAACATCTCCATCAGTCACATGGGCATGTTTATATTTCTCTCACTTAAAAAACAACAGAAATAACAGCACCTCCTTTAACCTTCCTTAGCTGCTGCCCCATTTCTTTTCTTTCCATTCGCAAATGGAAAGTTCCTAGAAACAGTTGTCTGTATTTGCTGTCTTTATCGACTTTTCCTTTCCTTCTACTTGAACCCACTCCAATCGGTTTTACCCCCAACCACCCCACTGAAATTGCATTGTCCAAGACCCCAGTGACTTCCATGTTATTCAGTATAATGAGCAAATCTTGGACCTTGACCTTTCACAAAAAGCGTATGATGCTCCTCTCTTCCTCAGTGCTCTCCCAACGTGGCACATTCTCATGCCAACATTCTCATGCCACCTCTTGGGTCTTACTTTCTTTTGCTGATTGCTTTTCCTATGTCATCCTCTTAATGTTGGAACACCCCAGCGTACAGATTAAGAACCTCTTCCTCATTTATATTTTGATAACATCAAGCAGTCTCATGTTTTTAAATGAAACATATAAGCTGATGATTCCCATGTTTATATCTCTTGAACTTCAAGCTCAAGTATCCAAGTGCCTACTCAACGACTGGATGTCTGACACTCTTAGAGCCAAGCATGATGGTGCACACCTGTAATACCAGCA
The DNA here is from genome assembly GCF_000247695.1 of Heterocephalus glaber. The sequence continues at coordinate 6,046,074 of NW_004624816.1, forward strand.
CTTTGGGAGGCTGAGGCAGGAGGTCACAAATTCGAGGCCAGCCTGGGACATTTAGAAACTCAGTAAGACTCTGACTCAAAAAATTAAAAAAACTTGTGCCTGCTGAACAAATGCAAGGACCCGAGTTTGATCCCCAGTACCAAAAAATAAAAATAAGAAAGGCTGGTGATGTGGTTCTGTGCTAAGGACCTGGATTCAGTCCCCATTATTATAATCAACCAGTCAATCAATCATCTTCTTCATTTACCCTTTCATTAAACTTGCTCCATACACAGCTCTCCCTGTTTCAGCTATCAGTCCTAATCGTTTTATAGCTCAAACAAAAAAGTTGGAGTTATTTTTTACTTTCCTCATCATTCCCTTTTATTATTATTATTGTTATTATTATTATTGCACCGGGGATCAAACTCGGGTCCTTGCGCTTGCGAGGAAGGCGGCAGAACCACTGAGCTAAATCCCCAGCCCCTGTTCCCTTTTATTTGATCTCCTTCTGTGATCCTTCTCGCTCAACTGGTTCCAGCTACACTTCCTGGCTGTTCTTTGAAAATGCCAGGCACATCCCTGCCGCAGAGTCTTTACACTAGCTTAGCCCTCTGGCTAGAAGGCTCTTTCCACGAACATCCTCTGCCCACCTAACCGTCTCCCATCCTTTAAACCCTTGCATAATTCTCACCTTCTCAACATGGCGCACCCTGGCCATTCTGTGTAACAATGCCACACACACAGGGCTATACTTTCTCATTTTCTTACAGAACTTACTGCCTTACTTGTGAATACTGTTTGTTTCTCTCTGTGCTATACAAATGTAAGTCCTACAAGTAGAGGGCTCTTTCTGTTTTGTTCACTGATGTATCGCAAGTGCTCAGGGCAGTGCCTGACCCAGAGTAGGCACTCAGATATGAGCAGGTACTCAGAAGCTGTTGAATGGATGAAAAGTGGTTTAAATATTAAACCCTACTGGTTTTGGGGGGAAGAAGAACCTAAATCTGTTCATAGCCTGCTTACCTCAGACAAAATGGAATCAAAGATCAGGCCAGAACTTAGAGTTTATCTGGACAGACCTGGAGAGGGGGTGGAGTCAAGGTCAGATAGATTCAAGGAAAGAAACAAGGCCCCAGCTCCTCACCACCCAGTCTGAGAGCACCCTGTGCCTCGGCTGAGGGGATTCTTGTCAGTGCTGGTTAGTTTGGAAAGTTCTACATGGTTCAAATGTGAAGAAAACAGCAAGCATCAAAAGTTCCTTCATTGACATGATTAGAGAAAGCCTTCCTTAATGATGAAATAAGCAACTGAGCATATATTTGTTGAAGACATTCATGAGTCCCAAAGCTATAGATACAAGTGTGTGGAGTGTTGCTTCTCTGCACCTTCTCCTGAATACAGTTTTGCATTAATCCACAGGGAATGAGACAGTATGCAAACCCCAGACTAAAGATGGGTTCCACAGCTCCTTTGTCAGGCTCGTCTTCTAACCCTTCAAAAAGTTTCACTCCGTAAGGGAATTCAGCCTGCTATCCTAGCATCTACAGGTGTGAATCTCTTCTAATACAGCTCCCACCTGGAGATCACCTGAATCAGAAGAGTTGGTAATCTCTGAAAAATGTAAATTCTTGGACCTCCCCAGCCTTATTAAATCATGTGGTAGGGCCAGGAATGTGTGTACCGAACCAAATTTCCCCATAAGATCAACATTGAACCTAACCATTGAATTTGATTCAGTTCTCATCCAATTCAGTTTGGGACCAGAATAATGGAAAGAATTAACTTTGTGAACTGAGGTGCAGCTATATTTAGCGGGATCTCTACATAATTCTGGAGCATACCAAAGTTTGAGAACCATTGCTATAGCTGAAGAAACTGTCTTTGCCCTGCTTTAATTGCCCTGCTTTAATTGCCCTGCTTTAATTTGTCTATGTTTTCTATCTTGTATTGGGTCTCGTCATTTTTATTTAACTTTGTAAAAGCATAAAAAGAAGACTATATTCTGAAAATAACCCATGTTTGGCATCGATTGGGAAATTTACTTGATTCAATCAGGCATGGTGGGGCACACCTGTAATCCCAGAGCTCTGAGAGGCTGGGCAGGAGGATTGTGAGTTTGAGCCCCATCTGGGCAGCTTAGCAACTTAGAGATACCTGGTCTCAAAAGGGCTGGGCATGTAGCTCAATACAAAGTCTCTGAGTTCAATTCCCAAATTCCCAGTAACACAAAAAAAGAAGAAAAAGAGAAAGAAGAAAGGAAGGAAGGAAATTTACTAGATTCAACAATTCTTATAACCCATTTTGTTCTACTTCACTTACTTTTACATAGGGGATATGAAGTACCAATGCATCTTCTAGTCAGGCATACAAATTGCCCTTTTCTCCCAGTTAGGTTTCTGTTGAACTTTTAAACTGTCTTGCCCCCAGCCCCAGACCAATAATTCTTCTAACTTAAGGGTTGTCTCCTGGAAAAATTGGAGCTCAGCAGAATCTCAGGCTAAAACATCCCCCCCCATATCAATTAGCACAAAACCAAACTGCACTATGAAGATTATCATCTGTAATGACATCCATTACTTGAACCCATTTGTGAACTTCCATCTTTGGCTATGCTTCCTTCACAGATGAACCTGCTGACTGAACAGCAAACAGCTATATCTGAGACCATATCTCAGATATATTTTAGACTACATCTAAGGTAATTCCTTGAGAATTATCTCTTGATTTTGGCAAATGATTGGATAAACTTAACATCTTCCAGAATTTTTTTTCTTTCAGTACTGAAGATTAAACCTGGGGCCTTCACACTGAGATACATCCTCAATCTTTTTTCTTTTTTATTTTTAAGACAGGGTCTTGCTGGGACTGGGGATTTAGCTCAGTGGCGCTGCTGCCTGGCTCATAAGTGCAAGGTCCCGAGTTCAATCCCAGTTACAAAAAAAAAAAAAAAAAAAAGACAGGGCCTTGCTAAGTCTCTAAGTTGTCCAGAATGGACTTGAAGGAAGTTGCCATCCTTCTGCCTCAGCCTCCCAGGGTGCTGGGATTATGTAATGTGTCACCACTTCCAGAATATTCCTTAAAGGGAAAACTATAGAGGAAATTTAGCAGTAGAATTCCTACCATTTTAGCTTCCCTCTAAAATAAAATGATTCAATTTTTATCAAAAGGGCCTTCAGAAATAAGTTCTTTTTGCCCATTTCACCTATCACACTTAAGCTGAAGAGTATTTAGAAGACCCTGGAATAAACCCAAAACACTACTCTTTGGTGTTCTCTAACTTTCCAAATGATACCCCAGGTCTCCTTGACACTTGGGTAGAATTCCAAACCCTTTAAGAGAACAGGAGACTTTCAACATGTCTTTTCAGAACTCAGTTACTTTTACAAAGAACATTTCTCTGCATTGTCATTTTAGAAGGGTTTACTGAAATGTTTGTAATTTTGGAACTTATATTCTGTATTATATTTTAGTTTCGAGTTCTCAAATAATTCTGTGCCAGTGATTACTTTTCCTATTTTCTTGATGTTGGGGAGCAGAATACTTAGAAAATTTACTAGACCTAGGCTAGGATCTCGTTGGCACTATGTACTACAGAGAGGAATTAGGTAAGAAGGGCAAATGAGGGAAGGGAAGCACTAACAGAAAGAGGGAACCATTCTTGTTTGAATCTGTTTTATGGATTCCATTTCTTTCTTATGCTGGGCATTCATGGCTTCCAGCATGTTTCTGATCTCATCTATTTTCTTATCTGTTTTTGTTCTAGGGCCTCTAATCATGTCTTTCACTCTGCTCACCATCTCTGTAGTTATCTGGGAGATTATTTCTGCTTTGAATTTTTCTAGAGCCTCATGCATCTGTTTTGTTACTTCCTGTGCTATCAGTTCAGGGTGTCCAGGTGGTTGATTATCAGACTTTCCACCTCATTTCCCCCAGAATTTACCTTTTCTGGGGTGGAAGGCTGAGTTTGTGGCCTGCTTAAATGTGTTCTCATTTTTGTTTTTGGTACTGTCCTTGGTTTAATTCCTGGGTTGATATTTCAAAATTGCTTAATGCAGATAACTTTGCTGCTTGTGTTTAAAACCCTTGTGGAATGATTGGTTTTCAGAGGTGTCTTCCAGATATAGCTGGTCTTTAGGTTTTGAGACTCCGATGATTCTGAGAGGCTATTTCATTTTCATTATACCAGGAAGGACAACTGATTGGATCGGTCACAACATCTTAGCCCAAATGATACACTCAGCAACACCATAGCATCAAGCGCAGCTTAGAAAATGACAATTTGTGGTGGTTATTAATCTATCACATTTAACTGTGTGAATTAAATCAAAACTGAGGACCAACCCAACATATGTTTGTAGAGAATAAACTCTTCAATATAGCAACTTTACCCTTCAGGATGGGGAGTTAGAAGGAGTTAGGGAGGGAGGGACAGGTAGAAAGATCAGGAAAGATTAGTGGTGAGGCCAGAAGACACAAGAAGATCACACAAACTCTAAGAAATTGTTAAAGGCAAAAGGAAAAGGCAGAATGAAAGAACAAAGATGTGAACAGAACCACCTAACAGCAATAGGGAGGCTAGATACTGTATTTACTTTCCTTTAAAATTAATGATAACCAAGAGAAGGAAAAAGAGAAGAAAAGAAAAATAAAGGAGAAATCCAAATTCAGTCCAGAAAGGAACAAATAGGGAGATGAAGAGCAATGTGGGACAGTGAGAGAATGAGAGAGAGAGAGTGGGAGGGGAGGATAGAAGAAAAGAGAAAAAGAAGAGAAAAGTAAAAATTTGAAAAGAGTAGAAAAAAGTAAAACTTAAGAATTAAAAATAAGAAAAAGAAATTTTTTTCTTTTTTTCAAATAATAAAACATAAAAATGAAGGGCCTCCTTCAGGGTATGTCTCTGCTGTCACAGTAGGCAACATAGGCAGCCATGTGCATGTACAAGTCAATGAGTCTCAGCAAGCCAGTAGCAGACCTGTGAGATTCAGGCAGATTTCTGGCTGCTAGTCCCAAGTTGAGCTCCCTGTCCTCCTGCAGGGTTGAACTCTGCAAAGTTGTACTGCAGGTTCCAGTTGCCCTGCCCCTGAAGATAGTGCAGGTTCCGATGGGAGGTGACGATCCCTCCAACTTACCAAGTACAGTGGTCTGATGTGCCTTTATTGTAGAGATTCTCTTTACTTTTCTGCTGAGCTTCAGTTTTCATTGAGGAGCCTGAGCGGCCCTCTTTCTGTTACTAACTTCTACTCTATCTTGTGGCACTCAGGACAAGGACCTTTATAATCCCCTGTGCCTCTGTAGTGTGGAACTAGGCAGCAGAAGAGCCAGGAGGCCAGAGGTGGAGAGGGAGGCAGGCTTCACGCTGCCTGGATCCTCAGCTTGCCAAGGGAACCATTCTTGAAGGCGGTTCCCCTATAAACCAGAGCTACAGTTGCCTCCAAGCAAGGCCTCTTATCAAACCTCCACATAAAATGAGAATAAGACAGGAATCAGGTCTTACATCCTGCCACACACATATCCAGCATCCCTGCCTTTCAGTAAACGCGCCTGGCCTCCCTTCTGGGGAATGGCAGGGATAGAGGCAAAGTTCCATTCTAGAAGTAGCCTGAACAAAACAATATGTTGGGTCCACTCTGCACTGTGTGAGGTGTTAGGAAAAGGCTGTCTTTTGGAAAGATTTGATGTCATAGGCAGGTAGAGACCTCCCCAGTCAGCTCTGCAAGCACTAAGCCCACCTCTGACTGGGAGCAAAGCTAGACTCTGAAGTGTGTGTGTGTGTGTGTGAGAAAGATTCCCATTCTTCTCTTCCAGGATTTCCCACAAGATCTAAGGACAAACGGCTTATCTATGAGAACGTGTAAGGAGATAGGGATGTGGACTCAGGCTGACCATGTTTGGAATCTTGTCTTTTCCCCTTACAATAGCTAAGTAACATTGGGTGGGTTTCCTTAATTTTTATCAGCCTCAGTTTCCTCAACAATAAAATGGAAATAATAATAATGGGCTCCTCATAGGGTGGTCATAAAGAATAAGTTAGATTGGGAAGTATATTGTGAATTGCTTAGCACAGTGTATATCACATACTTAGTCCACAAATAAGGTCCTATTAATTGGTTTGGATAGTGCACAATTGTAAACCAAGCACTCTGGGAGGCTGAGGCAAGAGGATCGCAAATTCAAGCCCAGCCTAGGCCACTTAACTCTCTTAGCAAGACCCTGTCTCAAAATAAAAAATAAAATGGACTGGGGTTATAGCTCAGTGTTAAGACCTTACATTCAATGTGCAACACAAGAAAGAAAGAAAGAAAGAAAGAAAGAAAGAAAGAAAGAAAGAAAGAAAGAAAGGAAGGAAGGAAAGAGAGAGAGAGAGAAAGAAAGAAAGAAAGAAAGAAAGAAAGAAAAGAAAAGTCCTCTATTACCAAGATGATGATCTTTCCTGTGGGCCCATACCCCATGTTTTCTTTGAGCTGATGGAAGGAAGAATTGGTGGGAAAACTCCGCTCAGCAAATACAAAATCATTGTTTGAACCAGACTCTTTTTTGAAGTCAGAAGAAAAGCCAAACTAATGTTATAGTTACAGAGTCCAAATGCAACCCTAGCTCTTCTGATTTCCCAAAGGGGTTACTCAAGGTAGAGCTGTCACACAGAGTTTGTGAATAAGCCATTGTTTAAAAGCCAAGCACACTGCATGCTTTCAAAGGGAATGATTTTCGCATGGGTAACCGCTGGAGACTGATGCAGTGGGAGAGTCTCATCAGGAACCCTGGCCCACAGCGAAGACTCTTGGCAGAGGACAGAGAGTGTTACACTGTAACATCAAATCTATGGGCTGCTGAGCCACTTAATCAGGGCTGGTGGGGAGAAAACTTGCCAGTAAAAGTTAATGCTGGCGGAAGTTTAAGAACACCAGGGCCCAAGAAGTATGACAAAAACCTCATGTACTGTGGGATAGCTGGATCCTTAAATGACTGAGATCATTGCCAGATTTAATCTTTCCTCAGAATAATAGATTACCTATATTAATTTGCAGATTCTGAAGTGAGATAATATGGAAAGTACAAATGGTCCCTCATCCATGACCAGAAGTCGTGTATATTATAATTAGTTTGCTATACAGCTGGGAGCCCCAATGCATCAGTCTTGTTCTTCATGGTATGAAAAACTTGAGCAGTTTTATTTTATTTTATTTTATTTTATTTTATTTTTTAACTGTCTTTGGCAGCTGCCCAATAATACTTGAGGAGAAGTGGTCTCTTGCACCCCAACCATTTCCAGCCTGTACCCATTTAGCCTGTTTTAAACAAGCTTATTGAGCAAGTAGGGCAGGAACACTGGACTCTACTCACCTTCCACCAACTTTCCCCTAATTGCGAAATCAATTTGCACACTTCCAGTCCTGGCAAAAGAGATCTCTGGTCTTGGTTCCCCAGGAGCATGCTATAAAGGGTGCAGCTCATTTGAGTTCTGACTTCTTAGTTACATATACATAACACCAAAGAAGTTCACATCCTCTTCCTATACTTCACCTTTCTTGATTCTTCAACAAGCAGACGTTTAAATCACCAGCTCAAATCTAAAAACACCTTCATATTTACGTATCATCCTGGAGATTTGTGAATGAAAAAATAACCAAAAATGGGTATTTGAGCAGTTATAGTTTCATGAATACATCTTCTTTTGGAAAGAGTAAGTCAGACATGACTGGTGATGTGTTATACTGGTTATGCTGGTATATTTAACATAGAGAACATTTTATTAGTTTTCTGTTTCCATCTGGTTGGTGCTTTGTTAAGATCTCAAAGTAGATTTACAGATTGAATAGTGAGAGGCCACCATAGACTGGGAATGAGCCTTCCCAGACATGTATGCATGTCCAGTGCTGACCCATGATCTAGCTGTCATTGGACAGGGGAAATTAAGGACATGGAGGTGAGGTTTTATTGTTGTTGTTGTTTTGTTTTTTTTGGTATTGGGGATTGAACTCAGGACCTTGCGCTTTCAAGGCAGGTGCTGGGACCACTGAGCTAAATCCCTGGCCCCAAGTTTTTTTTCATATATTTGAAATTATCCCATTTAAAAGGCTTACCTTTATTATTCTGGTTTTTTGTTTTCTATGTATCTCCATGCTTCTTATACTTTTATTTATTTTATTTGCTTGCAGTGCTAGGGACTGAACTAGGCCTCTTATATGCTAAGAAGGCCCTCCACCACTGAGCTATATCCCCAGCCTTTCTTTTATTTGTATTTCTCCATGCAGTCTAAATTGTGGGAGCCTCTGCTTGTATGTCTAGGAGCAGGAGAGCCTGTCTGCTGAGAATTGACTGAGCTCACTGTATTAACACTGTGCCTCCACAGAAGCTGGTAGCTTTAGGTCAATAACAATTGGCACAGCTAGCCGGAAAGCGCTCCAGATGGTGCTCAGTGTCTTGCCTTACCCTGGTTCAATGAAGTCCACTCACTTCCCAAATCCTGACCATCACAAAGTGCCTTCATTTTAAAATAAAGGAAAGGTTGGGCCAAACTCCTTTACTTGAACTGAGGAAGAGTGTATGGGTGGTAAACCATACTGAATTCTGTGCAATAAAATAATCCTCGAAGAATGAAAGTGGAAGGAAGTAAATATTCTCACCTATTTTGAGAACAATGGTCACCCACATAAGAAATAACTAGGCAGGTAGCACTGTTGGATTCAGCTAGGTGGCTTCACAGTAGAGAATGAAGCATTTTGAAAAAGAATTACTTTAACCAAGAAGCAAAACACAGGGCTCCAATCTTAGCCAAGACCACCTGTTATAACCTAGGTGAGAAGGAATCAGAAGGAAATTCTCTACATCGACTGAATTCATAGCGTCACCACTGACCACTTCACAATGCACTCCAGCGAGCACGCCCCCAGAGCACTCTTGGGCTGAAGTGGCTGGGAACGTGAGAATCCTCTGAGGAGTGTGAGCCTGGAGGGACCACTGGCTGGAAACCCACCCATATGCATTTCAGATTCTTCCAGTGTTTATGCTTCCAGCCGGTTTTTCATCACTGACAAAGGGAATACAAACTTGAAGTCTTCTCTCTTACAGAACATAGAAAATGTATTTGACTCCAAGTTTTGCTTGTTTTCCTGGTACTGGGAATCAAACTCAGGACCTTGCACTTGCCAAGCAGGTGCGGTGCCGCTGAGCTGCATCCCCAGTCACTCCAAGTTTTTTTTTTTACACAGGGGACAAGATACATACAAAACTGTCACTTTGATGAAATTCTAGGGAAAAATTAATATAGTTTTACAATCCTATCAATAGCCACCCCTCAGTCCCTGTAACCAGTTATTACATGGGAAGTTCACAGTTCATTTGGCAGCTTTGATACCCTAAGAAAAGCAGAGTTGCTGGATTTGACATGCAGTTAATCTTGGTTTTAGGAATTCTAAGGAATTGAGAGTGATGACTGTCAAAAACAGAGGTCCAGGACAAGAGCTTGTAGTGCACACACGCACACACACACGCACTGTTGCTTTGGTTTAGATCTAAAACGTCCTCCAAAAGTCTCAGGTGATTGGCTCATGGGGCACCATACTGACAACCGATTTCATCCATTGATGAATTCAGTACATGAAAGGCTGTTAGGACCTGGGGGCCTCCTGATTGGAGGGGGGCTGCTGGGGGCATGGCCTGCAAGGGTCTCTCTCTCTCTTTCTCTCTCTCTCTCCCCCTCCTTCCCCCCTCCCTTGATCTCTCTGCCTCCTGCCTGAACTGTCTCTCCTCAGTGATGCCCCTCTGCCCTATCACCCTGCCTTGGAGCCAGTGGACTACAGGCTGAAACCTTTACAAACTCTTAGCTAAAATAAACCTTTCCTCCTTCCAGTGGGAATTGGTAGTGTGTCACAGCGAGGAAAGAATAGCCAAGATAGCTACATAATGAGTTCAAAGCCAGCCTGGACTACATAGAGAGACCCTATCTCAAAAAAACCCCCCAAAAGTTAGGAGTGTAAAATTTAAGTCACAGACTGAAATTTTTTAGTTAAATATGCTTTTCTTCCTCCCCTCCATCCCCCAAGGTTTGTAATTCCCTGAATTTCTAAAACACGGTTTCAAAACAAACTCAAATCTGGACGTGGTGGCACATGCCTGTAATCCCAGCATTCAGGAAGCTAAGGCAGGAGGATCGCAAATTTGAAGCCAGTCTGGACCACACAGTGAGTTCAAGCCGTCTGAACGACATGGCTAGACCCTGTCTGCAAAAAACGAAAAGAAAAAGAAACCCAGAACAGCCTGAGAGCAGCAGAGGCCTCACCATTCATCCAGTCTCCCCTTCTCTCAGGCAATTGCAATCCACAGAAAGAGACATGGACAGCCAAGGAAAGCTCTAAAAGATACCGAAAAGCAGGCCACAAATAGAAGCAGTGTTTACTCCAGGCAGAATCTGTAAAGCTGTGTAGCCATAATCTGTTTTAAAACATTTCATCACACCCCCCCCAAAAACCCCTGAATCCATTAGCAGTCAATTCCCATCCCACCCTCTGCTCCTCCATCCTCCAGAACTTCACAGCCACTTCCTGTCTCTACTTCCTGTCTTTACAGATTTGCCTATTCTGGTCTTTTCATACAAATAGTGCCTGCAGAATATGGTCTCTCATGACTGGCTTTTTCCACTTGGCATGAATGAATGCTTACAGCATACATTAGCACTTCCATTTCTTTCAGGACCAAATAATATTCCACAGTACAGACATTTGGATTGTTGCCACTCTTTGACTATCCTGAGTAATGTTGCAATGAACATTCATGGACAATCTCTGTGCAGCAAGTGCTTTCATTCCTCTTAGATAACAAGGTGCAGAGCTGATGAGTTGTGGGAACTCTGTGCTTCATCACTTGAGGAACTGCCAAACTGTTTCCCAAAGCTGCGGCTCCATTTCATATTCCCATCAGCAGTGGGTGAGGGTTCCAGTTTCTCCGCATCCTAGCCAATGCCTCTTATTTTTCATTTTAGACCTTCTAGTGGATTTGAAGTAGTATCTCCATGTAGTTTTGATCTCCATTTCCCTAATTATTACTGCTGAGATCTTTCCATGTGCTTATTAGCCATTACTATATCTTCTGTGGAAAAATGTTCTGATCTTTTGCACATTTTAAAATTGAGCTGTTTTTTAAAAATTTTTGAGTTGTAAATGTTCTTTTTGATATAAGCATCTTACCAGATATGTAACTTGCAAATATTTTCTCCCATTCTGTGTGTTGCCATTTCTCCATTCTGATGGTGTCCTTTGAAGCACAAACATTTTTAATTTTGACTTAATCCAATTTATCAACCTTCTCTTGATCACTTGTGTTAGTTGGGATCCAAGAGATCATCACTAACCAAGGTTATGAAGATTACCACTTTCCTCTGGGGGTTCTAATTATTCTTGTTCTTACAATTAGGCTTATGATCTACTAGCAATTATATTTTAAATGTTGTCACACAAGCAGCTTGGAAACAGGAAGAGGTCAGCTAGGTTTGGTGGGTAACATGATACCATTTAGCCAGACCTATTTGCCTTCATCCAGCTCTAATTGGAAGATTAGGAAGTTGTGAAGGATAGGTATGCAGTGACCAGGGAATAGACCTCTTGTTGTGGTTCTTTAATATCATGTCTAACTACAAAGGTCAAAATATTTAAAATTTGGGAGACAAGCTCAGATATGATGCCATAGCCCATGTTTTACCAATTCTTTGCTAAAAACCTATACTTTAGTTTTTTGAGACAGGATCTCACTAAGTCACTAAATTACCTAGGTTAGGCTCAAACTTTAGATCCTCCTCCCTCTGCCTCTCACAGGGCTGTGATTATAGATGTGCACCACCACATCTGATAAGACCTGTAGCTCTTTTAACCAATCAAAATTTCTTCTGTGACACATTCTTCTTCCAAGAAAACTAGATTTCCCTCTCTATTCATATCTCATTCTATGAACAAATCATTCTGCATTCCAAAGCAGAACTTTACTTGGACTCCAGAGGTCAGTGTGATATTTATTGTCATCTTTTCCCATGCAACTTTGTTGCTAACCGCAGCCTGCCCACCTGTGTGCTCTTCTGTTAGACTCAAGTCACCCCACTTCTGCTCTCTGTGTAACCCACCCCAGTCCACTGGCCTTGATTTTCCAATAAAGGGCTAAGTAGTTTGACGCTTTCTGTAAAACTCAAGTTTGAATACTCCTGAAGATCGCTTCACAGTTTCAGACATTTTTGACATGTCTGAAATGATTTCTCTTTTGGTCTGAACTGTGGAAATCTGATTTCCTCAAGCCTCGTGTGCATTCCAATCATGCTAGGCAATTTTTTATCTGATAATAAAAACTCTGTGATGGCATAACCTCCTTCTTTGTTATATCACCTTAATCAAAAGGTTCTCTTTTGTTAGTCCAGGATGACCTTCAGAGCCTCCTAGGAGCCAAAGCTGGTTAGCAAGGGAAATAAAACATGTACCCTATACTCATAATCATTTCTGTAACATCAGACCTTAGTTCTGGTTTTTCATCTCTGCTTTAGGAAAATATCTTCCATTCTATCTGGCTGGTCATTCTGTGACCTTCTGTTACAACAATTTTTCTATCCCTGTTTCTTTTGCTTTGATGTTTTCCAAATGTTTTTCAACATGCTGTACCCTAAAGTTCAATATTATTCAACAAATATTTACTGAGAGTCAATGGAGGACCGGGGATTTAGCTCCGTGGTTTCGCTGCAAATGCAAAGACCCAAGTTCGATCCCCAGTACCAAAAAAATAAAAATAAAAATAAAACTGTGAGAGTCAATGGACTGCAAAGTACAGTTCTCTGGAAAAAAATTAATTTACATATAGATGTATTCATTCTCAACATATTTCTACCTTTCATCACTTCAACAAGGTCCTTTTCTCAAGTGATACTGAATGACAAATTAAAGACTCAGATCATCACTGATTAATGAAATGTACCATGTGTATAGGATGTTAATACTCTTGCAAATATGATTTCTGCTGTGGTCTGGACATGGCCATGGGACGTGTAATTCTAGCTAATGACACATGATATATGAAAGCAGGTCTGCTGAGGTTGCAGTGGGAGCATTTTGGGGAAAGAATGTCCATGCTACTAACAAGAGATTCATAGAATTAAATGGCTCCTCTTGTTTTGTCTGATGTGGTTGTGCCTACATGCGACACCTAGAACCTAGAGCAGCAGCCTAAGGACGCCATCTAAGACAGTGAGTGACAACAGAAGAGGAAGAAAAGGGTGGCACCCACTGTAATGTCACGGGGCAGCTAAATCCCAGAACCACCCTGTCCCCCACCTGTTAGGTGAGATAATACATTACACTTATTGTTTAAATATATACATTGGGTTTATGCATATGTCCATATATCTTTTATAGTAACATTTTTGTTTGAAAATACTAGTTACAGATGTGGACGTGGCCTCAGATGTCATCTGTTCTACTCCAACTCTTTCACTGTTTTGTTTTGTTTGTTTTGTTTTGAGACAGGGTCTCACTGTGTAGTTCAGGCTGGCCTTAAACTCACTATGTAGCCCAGGCTGGTCTCAAGCTCACAGCAATTCTCCCACCTCAGCCTCCCAAGTGCTGGGATTACAAGCGTGCATCATTATCTTTCACTTATTTATAGAGAACATCTTATACAAGTGGGCACCTTGCCCAAGGTCAAAAGTAGGTGGTTGATGGATTCTAGAATTCTCATCTTTGGAATCCTTTCGGAGCTGTCTACTTCTCTTAGAAAATAGTCCAGATACTTCAAGGACATTTTGACTGGGGGAAGGTGACCTGGAGGGGGGTCTAATCTCCTGACAAGGAATGAATGATTTTCATACATTGAAAGAATCATTCAGTCGTATCAGTGTGGGCCTCTACCAGAAGAAAAACTTCCACATTAGAGACAATCACCTGCCCAGACTTTATAGAACCACTACAGACCTTTCACAAGAAACATTTGGCTTTTATTTAATTTAAATAAACATGTGGTGATATTTTCCCCTCAAGAACCTGCAGGTATGCAGAGATCTACATAGAGATATTTGCGCATTACTTCAAAAAAGGAAATTTGAAGGAAAGAAGGAATTTTTTTATCTTTTAGGAAGTGACTTCTGGGAATAAAATATGTAAGCATTTACTTTTCTCGATTTATGACTTTTACAGCAAGGAAACCAGACTGCAAGAAACAAAACAAAAATAATTATTTAAAGTAAAAGCAAAGCTGTTGGCAGTTATATCTTGTGGATTTAACAGTTTCCTTCCTTGTTTGAATCTGAATAGCATTTCCTTGTTACCCACCTTAATAATGGTTTGTCTTGAATTTTGCTCCTTTTCTAGGGGGTTTTATGTCTTCATAAATGCAGCGCTGTGTTTTGGAAAGATAAGGGCATTCTTTGGATATTTTACTGTTCAAATACAAAGAATGATGATGAACACTTTTACATCACTACTCACAATGAATAAATATACACACTATCTGCAAAGTATGTTGCTGATAAATCACTACATATTAAAATAATCCCAAATTTAAAAACAGTAGTCATTTAAAGACTACTAGACATTGTATTGTATTGTCATTTTAACCGCTTTATTTATAGATAAAAGAGTAATTATAACAACGTACGCATTAAAATATAAGATTTATAGTTTTTCTCCATGAGAACAGCGCCACCATCTGGAATCCTATAGTTTGTGCCATGAACAAATGTATGAGGGTTTTGTTTTGGTTGTAGAAAAATAATTTGTTTCTTCTTGAGAGATTTTACAGATGAAAAATAACGCACACACGGCATTTTGTTGTCAAGCTAAAAATAGTTATATTCCTTCTCTCCCACGTGGATTCCTATACTATGTCCTACAGAAATCGACTGACTTTAATGCTATCAAGGGCTCACAGGATTTCTTTTATAGTTCATTATTATAAATTTAATATTTCAACAGGGATTAATTTTATATGCTCTTCCTGACTTGTGTTTTCTCCAAAATAAAAGACTACATTTTTAAACCTGATGTTTGATGTTTCAGTTTCTGGTTTTATCAAGAATAGAGATTAATCAGGGCACGTGATGAAAAAAAAAATAAAAAAAAGAACCAGTCCTCAAAAAATGAAAAAAAGTAAAATGACTTTAAGCACTACACAAGAATACAAAATTATTTCATTTTATTATTATATAAGCTCACTGGGCTAATAATAGTGTAGCACACATGGGATACACCTGTAAATCACATTTGGCTTTGCATAATAGTTTTCCTGAGCAGTATATACAATTATTCAAACCATAAGCTCTTCAGAAGCTGAAAACATTTTATAATAATTGTTAAAATCCCTTGCTATTCTTATTAACTGAACAAAGCAATTTATTCAGGAGTCAAAAATCACATCCAACACTCTAAACAATCATTTCTTGTGTTGGGGTAGCATGTTTTTATCAATGGCCTAGCTGCCATTGTTTTTCATAAATCGGCTTTGAAACTGAACACCCCAGTGTTCCATTCATTTGCTAAAATAGATCTCATCCTGCTCTGAGCAGTGCATATCCTCTAAAGTGAAGCCAGAAACAGTTGTGTTTCCCCATTGCCAAGTGCACAGCAGGACAGCAGTCTGTTACCTGTCAACTCCAGGGAGGACCTTTCCTCCTTCACCCCTCCCTTTCCGGTGACTTAACCTAGTGTCGGACATATGCTCCTGCAGTCTCATTTCAATCCCACGACGTAGGCACTGTTATTTTCCATTTTCATAGATCAGGAAATGAGGAGCAGAGGCGGGAGGGGAAGGGGAAAGGGAAGAAGGGAAAGGAAAAATTATGAGAAAAGAAAAAAATGGAAACAAAATCTATGTAAATAGGGAAGGATGGAGGGGGTGAAGGGCACACAGGTAATGGGGAAAACAATAAGAACCAAGATACATCATGTACAGGTACAAGCACCCAATGATAAATGTAAACGTATTGTGTACTTAAAATGTACCAATAAAAGGACAAAAAAAAAAAAAAAGAAAAGATCTATGAAAGTCCAGCAAAATATACACTCTGCTTTCCAAGGTATAAAGTTCTATGAATTCTGAATTTTAATTAAAAATTCATCTTTTTCAAGAAGGATGTGATCAGATAATGATATTGTTCCATCTTATTTAATCTTAATGCTCCTAGAAATTTATGCATTTCTGAGTTGATGATTAAGTATTGCTGGAACATTCAAAGTCTGTCTGAGTTCTTCAGGTCTAGTCAGCCTAAAGCTTTACATGCACTTCAGCCGTCTCTGGCTAAACTTTGTCCATTCTTCTAGCACCATCACAAAGCTGTGCAGGTAAGCAGTACAACATAGACTCTCGGTGTGGTTTTAATTGGCATCTCTATAGTGGTCAGTGATGTTGAACATTTCTTCATGTTGGCCATATATACTTCTTCTGCGAAGTGCCTATTCATTTCACTTGCTCATTTTTTGATTGGGTCCAATAAAAGATAACAGGAAGTAGGGAGATGTTTCTCAAATGAGAAGGGAATCAAAGGATTGACCGAGAGGAAGGGAAAGAGATGAAAAAAGGAATTAAGCTGTGTTATATACATGTACCAACTCCACGCAAGGAATGTAAACATTATTTACTGCAAACATGGACTAACAAAAGTTTTAAAACTTTTTAAAATTTAAGAAATAAGTACTGTAACATTGAAAATGTACTTCTGATACTCATTTTCACAAAATGTCTGTAAGTCTGAGAAGTGAACATTTCTGGTAGAGAGTTTATACCTAAATTAAAACTGTTTATTAGGTTTTTTGCTAAAAAAAAAAAAAAAACAATAAACACCTATGGCTCAATTTGGCATTATCAAAATTTGTGATGAGCCAGGCATGGTGGCACATACCTGTACTCTGGGAGGCTAAGGCAAGATGACTGCAAGTTCAAACCCAGCTTGGGCAATTTAGTAGCTTAATGAGACCCCGTCTCAAAACAAAAAATAAAAAGGGGTGGGGATGTAGCTCAGTGTGAAGGCCCTGGATCCAATCCCCAGTACCACACACTCACACACACACACACACACACACAACTGTGATGTCCATACACTTTGAGTTAGCAATTTCACTGTTATAATTTTATCTTGCATATATTCTCCCATACACCCTTAAAGGTAAAAGAAAAAGGACATTCATTTCATAATTATTTGTAAAAGTAAAAAGCTGGAGACAATCTAAATGTTCACTCACAGGGGACAGGTTGTATAAATTATAGCATATCCTTACTATGTAATAGGGTATTATACAGTCATTAAGAAGAGTGAGCTAGACTTATGTGTATTCAAATAGAACTAAGTTTAAGGTATAAGGAGCTGAAAGAAGCAAGGTGCAGAAAAGATAATTATAATATTCCTATTACGTGAAACAAAAGCATACATACTTACCTATGTATAAATAGAAATTTTTCTAGTACTTACCTCTGGAGGAACACCAAAGGAGGAGGCCATATAAATGTTTACTAAACTCATATATTATTTTTCAGTTAAAACAAATTAGCCAGGCATGATGGCACATGTGGCTGAGGCAGGAAGATCACTTGAGCTCAGGAATTCAAGATCAGCCTGAGCAACCTAGTGAGATTCTACCTCAAAATTCAATCAATCAATAAATAAACCAGAAATTAATGATAGAGAAAAGAGGAATGTATGCATCTATGAACAAAGCTCTGAGTTCAAAGCAAACACCCTCTCCCTGTCATCAGCAAAGCTGGCATTTGGAATGGAAGATGAGCCACAAGCCCATGCAAGATTACTGCCAAGCAGGAATGTAAGTTCAGGGATTACAAGGATTTCCGGTAAGAAGGGGAGCTAGTCACCCCGGGGGAGCAGAGAAGGTGGCAGATGAAAGTGGCTTTGGAACTGGACGTAGAGTTACTTTGCCAAGAGGCAGCATACATAGGAGTTAGGATCAGATTTCCAGCTCCAGCAAGGATTTGCCACGTGATTTCAGTTTCCTTGTGAATAAATTGGCAATAATAATAGTGCCTATTCTATAGAGTGGTAGCAAAATCTGAATCAATTCATACATAGAGAGCTCTTGGAATCGTGTCCAGTACGTGAACCACTGAAGGGTTTGTATTACAATTCAGTCGAACAGAACAGGGGAAGGGTGTGTTATTTTTAAAAGAAAGTATGATAGCCAATCAAAACTTGGGGGAAGTACATTAGGACCCTATTTCATATCTTAGCCAAAAGTAACTGGCAAGTGGCTCAAAGATTTCAATACTAAAAAAAAAATTATAAGAGTATAATAGAAAACATAGATACATTAATGTATAATGCTATGGTAGATGTGAAAGACGACTTTCTAAAATGGACGTCAAGCACCAATAGCTTACAGGAGATAAATCAAATGTGAAAAATTAAAAACTACTTTACCTCACACCTCCCCCACCCCACCAACAAAATTCAGAGCAAAACAACGAGGAAATATTTTACCTTACTGGTGATGGGAGAAATGCAAAAATAACAAGGACAATACTCATTCTTAGGTGTGGCAGGCAGGAAGTTCTCTACCATGTCGATGACAGTCAAAATTGGAAAGTGTTTTTGGGACAAGGTTTTGGCATTATGTTTTCAAAACTCTGAATGCATACATCTTTTGGCTTAGAAGTTCAACAGTTAGAAATTTTTCTTAGGGGGAAAAGTCAGCCAAATGTGAATCCAGATAGCAATCACCAGGTATATGTTTATACTAGTGGAAAAAAAGTATCTTAAGGCCAGGTGTGGCAGCATATGTCTATTATCATAGAACTTTGGGACACTGAGGCAGGTGGATGGAAAGTTAGGGCCCAGTTTAGGCAACTTAGCCAGAACCTGACTTAAAATAAAAAATTAAAAAATGGCAGAACCCTGGGTTCAATCCCCAGTACCAAAACACCCTAAACAACAACAACAAACTTAAATGTCCATCAGTAGGAAACTGGCTTAATAACTTTTGATACATAGAAGTCAGAATATCATTATAAATACTAATGTGAGCCTTCCAGCAAAGAGGAGGTGAGCCACTCCCAATACACAGGAGGAAGCTTCCAGGCCTGGCAGCACAGAGGAGGTGAGCCAGGTGGGCGCCAGCAGTAACCCTTGCTCATAGAAATGAGAAGACACGTAACAAGTATCAAAACCAAACTTCCAGATCACCTACAATAACCCCAAAGGGAAACAAGATGGAACACTCTGAAACTCAACCAACTGGACTCCCTGAACTGGAAACAAAAGAGAATCTGGAAAAAATGAAATCAGAAATAATTTCGCAGATAACAGCAGAGATTGTGCCCATAATGAAAGAAATGATTAATAAATCTAGAGAGGACCTGAGGAACATGATGGAATCCCAACATAGGAAAAAAATGGAATCCACAAAACAGAGACAAACAGATTTCTAGGAGATTAAAAAGTCCATTGAAAGTCTACACAGCAGAATGAGCCAAAGTGAGGACAGAATTTCAGATAGAGAAGGTAAGATTCCAATTAGTGACTAGGAAAAGAAAAATTGCTTTAAAATTGGAAGGGACCATGAGAAATCAATCCAGCAGTTGCTAGATGATGCAAAGAAGAATAACATAAGACTGATTGGAGTCAGTGAAGAAACAGGAGAGAGTGCAGATGACATAAAAAAAACTGTTCACAGAAGTGATGGCAGAAAACTTTCCAAGCATGGGAAAAGAACTTGACATACAGACAAGTGAGGCATACAGGA
>NW_004624816.1:6077136-6114095 GCF_000247695.1 Heterocephalus glaber
ATTCTTGAAAATTAAAAAAAAATACTAATGTGAATCTTTATTTAGTTTGGGTTGGTTTCTTGTTTGGTTTGGTTTTGTTTGGTTTTGGTGGAGGGAACAAGGTCTTTCTGTGTGTTCACACTGGCCTTGAACTTGAAATGATCCCCCTACCTCAGCCTCCCGCCCCAGTGCTGGGATTATAGGTGTGCACCACCACACCCAGCTGTATTTATTAATATGGACAATGACCAGATTTATTTTAAGTGAAAAACTCAGGTTGTAAAAGAGTATGATTGGACCAGGGATTTAGCTCAGTGGTTCCGGTGCGGGCCTGGACAGCGCAAGGTCCCGAGTTCAATTCCCGGTACCCCCCCCCCCAAAAAAAAGCGGCAAAAGAGTATGATTAATATGACTCTGTTTTACAGAAATATATGTTAATGTGGGCACAGATAAAATCCTTAAAGAATATATACTGGTAAATGCTAAAGATTTATCAGATAATAAAATGTCAAATAATTTTCATTGTTATGAATTTCTGAATCTTGTATATTTCTCATTTTACAATTATTACACATTACTACCCCACCGTAATGCCCACTGCTGCTGCCCTGGCACTGAAGATTGAACCCAGGGGTGCTGTGCCATTGAGCTACCTCCTCCACCCATCTTTATTTTTATTTTTCATTTTGAGATAGGGTTTCACTAAATTCCCCAGGTTGGCCTTAAATATTTGATCTCCCTGCCTCGGCCTGTTGAGTAGCTGGCATTACAGGCGCTCACCTTCATGCCAGGCTTTAGGCAATACTTTTATAACGTTTTTAAAATGTTACTTCCACTAGGAAGGTAAGAAAAGCAGACTTTGAAAGATAAGTGTGGCAACCCCCCTCCCATCCCTGCTGTTCAGATCTGTCAGCTATGTTTGTACGTATTTGGTGGGCAGAAGGGGCAATGCAGAACTGGGGGGACAAAAGTATTTTTTATCACAAATGTAAATACTTGATATGAGCACTTAATCTCTCAAGGCAAATTTATAACCATCTTAGTTTTTTTTCCCTACCATGATTCAGCAGGAAAATTTTCATAATTTCCTTAACCATCAAGTTTTTAAAAGGTTGCTGAGTGGAATAGTGATATTTTTGAACACATCATAAATAGGCGCAGGATCTGTGCTATACAAGGTAAGTGTCTCCTTCAAAGACTTCACCTCTTCACTCACCAGACATTTATTATGCACTCACTCTGAGCTAGGCCCAGAGGTTGCTAAACACTGGAAACCCAGTCTCTACCCTTAGAAGGGTTACTTTCTTGGGAAAGTTGGCCTGACAAGGAAGCCTATGACACAGCATGGGGAGACAATAAAGTCTACTGCAGAGCAAGTCTTCCCTGACAGGGTCCTTCTTCAGGTAGACCTGAAGAGTTGGAAAAATTTGTCTCCAGTGGAGACAGGAATAAAGACAAAATAATGACAAAAATCCTTGCATTGCAAGGATTAACAAAAGTCTGGTGAAAAATATACAATGACTGAAATTCTCAAAGAAGAGGTTTTTGTTTTGTTTTTTTGTACCAGGGATGGAACTCGGGATCTTGTGCTTGGGAGACAGGCATGGCGCCACTGAGCTAAATCCCCAGCAGAAGAGGTGTTTTTAACTTGGAAATGTAGTATGTCCTCATTGTGATATATTAAACAATGCAAAGCATTTGATAAAACATCCCAAGTCATTTGTTACCTTCTCCTCTGCCCACATCCCGGAAGTATTGTGGGGAGCAGCAGGTCAGGAGTCCTTTCAGGAATTCCCCATCAAAGCAGCACACACAGACAAGGACTTTATTCGCTTTACTTCATTTTGGCAAAGACGGACTCATGTTACCCATGCTATTCTGCAACTAACTTAATTTCTCTCTCTCTCTCTCTCTCCTCTCTCTCCCTCCCTCCCCTCCTTTCCTTCCTTTTTTCCTGTTTCCCTTCTTTTCCCCTTTCTCCCTTCCTTCCTCCCTTTCCCTTCCTTCCCTTTCCTTCTCCCTTCCTTTTTCCTTCCTTCTTTCTTTCCTCCCTCTCTTGCCCCTTTCCCTCTTCTCTCCCTCCCTGCCTCTCTTACTTCTTTCTGTTTAACAGTCTACCCAAGGATATTTCTCTTGGTCAATGAATGTAGATCTGATACATTTTTTTAAATAACTGCATAATGTTGCCTACTGTGGAATTCAATCTTTCCCCTATTGTAGGGCAGTCAGCTTGTTTTCATTTCTTTTCTCTTTTCCTTTTCAATACAAAAAAATGCATTAATTATCATCTTTTTACATGCATCCTAATTTTTGTGTGTACTTATATGAGATGGACTTCTAAGTATGCATTTGCTAAGCCAATGACTCTGCAGACTTTAAATCTTAGCAAACAATATCAATTTTTTTCAAAAAGCTCCCAAAGAGCAAAATAAAAGAGAGATAATAGGAAACAGGGAGATATATCTTTCAAAAATGGGAAGAGATCCAAAAGATGGAGGGAGAGGGAGGTGAAGGAGAAGGAAAGGAAATAATGAGAAATAGCTGTGTTGTGTACATGTACCAAGGCCCTGAGATGAATGTGATCATTATGTACTGTGAACATGTACTAATAAAAAATTTTTTTAATTTAAAAAGAAAAAGGATCAAGATATGATATCCCACAATTAATGCATTCATTATGTATCAAGGACATATTATTAAATTTTTAAAAATGTTTTTAAAGTTTCTAGTGCTAGGCATGATGGCACACTCTGGTAATCCCAGAACTCAAGAGGCTGAAGCTAAAGGATCACCAGGAGTTCAAGGCCAGCCAGGGCTACACAGTGAGTTCAAGGCCAGCCTAGAATACAGAGACCCCGTCTCAAAAAACAAAACAAAAAGCTTCTAGTAATTCACATACAAGCAGTGCATGAGGGCTATGTTTTAGTTAGATTTACTAAATGTTTGTTTCTCTAGTCAGTAAAATCTTTGAGAGGTTCTCTAACATTAAATGTCATCACTTTTTAAAATTTTGCTGATTGATGGCTGAAAAATTACAAAATTTCACTGGATACTTAGAAAGCTGAATAATATTTATGTTTGCTAGGCATTTAGAATTCTTATTCTGCGAATTTTTTTTCATGTACTTTGTTTTCCCATTAGGTAATTTTTTGTCTTCCCATTTCATAGAAATCTCCCCCAATGTGTATTTATTTTTATTTTTATTTTCATATTGTCACATATGCCTGCCTTTTCCTTTATGACATCTGAGTTTCTCTTGAATTTTTTATTCTTAATTGTTTTTATTCTTTTAATTAATTTTATTGGTACACTTTAGATATACACAATGATAACATTCATCATATGGAATTTGTACCTGTACATGATGTATCTTAATTCTTCTTTTTCCCCATTTCTCTCCCCTCCCTTCAACCTCTCTTCCCCTCCTTATGTACAAAAGCCCATTTCCATTTTTTTCTTCTACTCTCTTTTTCTCTTGTCCCTTCCTTTCCCCCTCCCACCTCCCTAGTTCCCTTCCCATTTGAACATTTTCTTCCTATTGCACAATCTCTGCTATACATTTTGGTCCTTATTCACATTTTCGGTTTCTCACACCAGAGAAAACATGCAATATTTGAACATGTGTGTCCAATTAATGGTGTATCCATTTACCTAGAAATGTCTTAAGTTTATTCTTTATGGCAGAGTAGCACTCCAACGTATAAAAAACCCCACATCTTTATCCATTCATGGGTTGATGAGCATTTGGGCTGTTTCCAAGATTTAGCTATTATTTTAGCTTAATTATTTTTAGACTGTAGACTTTCAATCTACATATCTAATTGTAATCTCAGGAAAGAATCCATCTGATTTATTCTAAAGTCATATTACATTATGGTAGCATCATTTCTTAAACATCCCACCCTTTCCCACTAAATTGGAATGTCACCTTTACCATGAACCTATTTCTGAACTATTCTGTTCCTGTGATGGACTTATCCATTCCTGTATCAACAGCATAACTATTGTTGCTATAGCTTTTATGACTGTCTGAAGAATCTTAAACCAGACAACCATGTGGTTAAATGTGTTGGTTCTTGAAATTCAAGTTTGGGATTTAGATCAGATGCCAACTTGGTAAACTTGGTCAAGTTACTTCAATGTCTCCTCTGTAAAAAGGAGATAATAATAGTACTTAAATCATGAGGTTGACAGGAGGATTAAATGACTAATTCTCTGGAAGTATTCAGAAAAATACCTGGCCCAAAGTAAGCAGTAAATATCGCTCTGATGATTATCGCTAACGGGAAGATGTGTCACCTTAATTTTTCTTGTGCAGTTTTCTTGCTTCTGGGTTTTTTGTTTTTCTGTCCAGTTTTCCCCACAAAATTCTTGGGATTCCTATTCATGCTTTCCAGAGTATACATCTGGAAGAGATGACAACAGACTTGTAACTGTGATGTCTTCCATGGAGAATGGGGTGGAAATTTGCACCTCTGAATTTTCACACTTGTGTTAGTTACCTTTAAAATATCTCTTTTGAGTTTTCATTAAAACCCTTTGGGCATTCTAATCTGAATTACATTCATACATATTCCTGTATATTCTAGACTGATTGTTGACCGTGAGAGAGGTACCTGATATGGCTGAAGAATGAACAGTTTCAAGAGGAAGGAACAACTTTGTGAGGCCTCGAAGAGTTTGTGGGTTTGTCTCTGGTGGAGGAGAGCAGGAGATTCCTGGCTGTGGAGACGGCCTTGCATGAGGATATGGAGATGTGAACTCCCTGTGAGTGGCAGAGAAGCGCTATAGCAGAAATCAGGCTAGGGGTGGTGGTGCACACCTGGAATCCCAGTTCTCTGGGAAGCTGAGGAAGTAGGATTGCAAGTTTGAGTCTGGGGTGGGCAACTCAGTGAGACCCTGCCTCAAAATTTAAAAATTTTTTTTTAAAAGGCTGGGGATATATCTCAGTGCAACCAAAAACTAAAATAAAAATACCACCAAACACAGAAGCTAAGCGCCAAGGCAGAGTCCCGGAATATAAGACAAAAATGTCACGGAGGAAAACATGTAGTTTTGTTTTTTTTTTTCCACTCTCCCAGAGGATTTCAGGATGAGAAAAAGATGGGACAGAGGGAAAGGCAGAAGCAAGGTAGCCAAGGCAAGGCTTGATGGTAATCTGTGAGAACAAGGACCGCACCTGTCCTGGTCAGCACTCCGTCCCCAGCCCTCAGAGCAGTGCATACAAGTGATTGTTGTATGAACAGGGCACCAACAAAACAGTAAGAAAAAATCTTTTTTTGTTGTTTTGTGTTGGCAGTCCCAGGGATTGAACCAAGGGAGTGCTGGGCTAAATACCTATCTGTCTGTCTGTCTGTCTGTCTATCTATCTATTTAGATTTTGAAACAGAGCCCAAGTTATCCAGCCTGGGCTCCAACTTGTAATACTCCTGCCTTTACCTCCTGGGCACCTGAGATTATAGGTGTGCACCACTCCAGTAAGAGTAACAGTTCTGAGTAGGAAATGAAAGCAAGTGATGATGTTGAATACATTACAAAGAAATTAATAGTTGCACAATAAAGAGGAAAATACCCTGGAGCAACCTCTTGTTCCATGATAACTAGATGGTGAATACCCACTGAGTCAATGAACGTGTATAAAGTGCATCTGAGAATATTAGCAAAACTAATTTTTTGAAGGAAACATCTTTCTCATTACACTTCAATTTGAAAACCAGTGCTTGAAAATGAGTTGTTAGATGGGCTGGAAAAGCAAAGCTGAGGGACTGTAGATAATGGCCAAGAGAGAGCTCTGTGGAGTAGCTGCTTAGTACACTCCTTCAACCTCGACCAGAACAAGGAGCAAAAGTAACCCCCTTTCATTTATGATGCATCAAGTCTGTAGTATTTTGTTATTAGCAACAGAAAACAAACTAAGCAAACTGCCCATCCATCTTGGTGTCATCTGTGAAATGTCAGTGCTTTACACAGATAATCAGAGCGCCCTTCCAACAAATTTTTTTTAAGTGAAGAAGACAGAGAGCCAAAGGAATATTAAATTTAAAAGAATGGATGTTCAAAGTCTGGAGAGGAAGGAGCATCCTCATGTAAAAAAGGCATTCATGGTTTTTAGACTATAAGTGAATGCCATGCAAATACAATGCAAATGTTGTTACATGCAAACCGGAGTCTCTTGTTCCCAGTGAACATCCTGTTCAGAACTTTGTTATAAGACTATTGCAGCAAAGTAACAATAGTAATCACACTCTGCCAAAATTATAATCAATGACACTTTCTCAATGGGATTTGAGGAATGAGATATTCCCCAAAATAAAGCCCATCGAATACACAAAAGACAAATGCATGGGTGCTCCCAAGTGTGGTGTGGGCTGGCATCGGTGTACAGGACAAGCAGGTCCCACCAGAGTCGAGGTGCCCTGGTACTGTTCATTCGGGGTCCTTGTGTGCAAGACAAAAGCCTCCTCACAATGGGGTGCTAGTGTTTCCTCACCCAGGCGCGGAGATGGGAGCTGGGCCATGACTGCCCTGTCCCAGCCTCCCGCTGAGTGGCCACAATGGTGCCACTTGGTACCAGCCCAAGGCCCTGCAGCACTGCAGACCACCTCACTTCCTGTGGATGAGAAAACAGTCTGCAGATGTCACTGGTCAAGTCACCACCAACCTAGACCGGACTTCAGTGTAACACAGACACCCCCTGAAGTGCCTTCCACAACTCCCTTAGACAACAGCCGATCCTTGATGGACATGTTTTTAAGACAAATAAAATAAAAAGATCTTACACTGGACGTTGGACATGATTAGATCTCCCAGAAAAAACAGAAGATACACAAAAGCCTAAAATTATCCTTGGCCCCTGAAAGAAAATACACACAATGCTTGGTACAAGGGCTAACGTAGCATACTTACAATTATTTAAAAATTGGATTGTGCATTCTTCTTATATTTTCAAGTGAAAACGGAGTTGTAGAAAAAAATGTACTATGCTGAAGTTTGACAAAGAAAGAAGCTGTTTGTCTCTGAGGGGCTGCTGCATTAACAGCCCCACAGAACTGGTGTAAATTCTCTGAAGCAGCTAGCCAATCCAGCTAAACAATAAGTCATTCAAATCAAATGCTTGCTCTGATGATCTCTTTTTCAATGAATTAACTGGTTACTGAAATGCTTAGAGTGTATGCTATGTTAACATTGATAGACATAAGTCAGAGTTTTTGTTAACAAATTTTATAAAAGGAAAAAAAAGAAATTAAAACTACCTAGTGTATATTAGAGGTGACTCTTTAGGTAAAATATACCACCAAGAACACCACCATTTCCTAAGACGAGATTGAAAAGCTTTTCTACCATGGCACCCCAACTGACTGATTTAGCAGTGTTACAGAGCAAAAGTTCTGGCACTGTATGGTCAAAGTCTGGTTTCAGGAAGTAATAAGAGAGAGGATAAAAACACAATACATTGTGTTTTTTTCCCTTCCACAACTGAAGCTCCCACTTTGATCCACAAAACAGGGCCTTCTGCCTATTCTGAGTGTTGGGAAGAAAAGCTTTCCTCCTATCTCCCATCCTTCTGTCACTCAGAACGCACTGAGAAGACAAACATCCTCTGCCCCAACATGCAGGGAGGGGCAAATATGGGGGAGACGGAGCTGGTGGAGCTGGTGATGGTCAGCTTCACTAACGCTAACGGCCCCATGGTGAGCTCCGTTCAGGCACAAGGGGTTAGGAAGTAGTCATGACGTCTAACCAGGTTTGTTAGTGATTGAGATAGTGATCTTCTATCTCTCTTTCAATTGGTTCTAAACTCAGGAGGAAAAGGAGAATTTTTTATGGGTCCTCTCAAAAACTCCAATACTTTAAAATCTAATGGCCAACATATTATATTGATTCTTCATTTGACTTTCTAATTCTGGGACCAGATTAATCCTGACTATAGGAAAAGGAAAGCCTTGTATATCTCTCTACAAACACTAATACATTGGCAAACATTCAACAACCAGCTTTCTGGGAAGACAAGGCCCTGAGCTGTAGTATTTGATTGTTTCTGAGCTGTGAGTCCCACATGGCACACAACCCCGTCTCACAAGCTGCTTCTAACAGCTGTAGCTCACTGCTCACTACAGAATTGTGAGTTCAAGCTCAGCCCAGCAACTTGGCAACTTAGCAAGACCCTGTCTCTGTGAAGTATGCTGAATTTCTATTGCTTCCTGAAAACTGAGTTCCAAGGATTATTGTGGGTCTTAGTCCTTTTTGTGCTGCCGTAACAGAAGAACCTAGGCTGTGTAATTTATAAAGAACACAAATGCATTTCCTCCAGAACAGTTCTGGAGGCGGGAAGACTAAGAGTAAGCCACCAGTATCCGGTGAGGGCCTTCTTGCTGTGTCCTCACATGGCAAAGGCAGAAGGACAAGAGGACAAACATGCCTCAGATAGCAGAAGAGCAAAAGAGAAAGAGTCCACTCTCCAAGTCCTGTCGTAGCATCATTGATCCATTTATTAGGGCAAAGCCTCATGACTTGAACACCTCACCACTGGGAAATTTACTGGGAAGTAAATTTTCAACACATGAATCTTCCTTGGAAACACATTCAGACCACAGTATTGTGCAATATTTATAAACAATATACCATGTTATCATTTGAAACTGATGTGTGAATATAATACCTTCTATCCAGCCCCTGTTAAAGAAGAATCAACCACTTCCACATCTAGGTCAAATCATGTCATTAGTTGGATCATCTTTCCCTTCTTCTCCGTATCTTTTCTTTCTCCTTTCTCATTTTCTTCTACAAATCAGGCTGTTAGGCTGCAGTAGCAGCAGAAATTGCCCTGAGAAGATGGTTCACTATGGTTTGAGAGATGTTGATAACAATATTCACTAAGAATAAAAACTGAAATATGCTGAGAGGTATTAATACTTGCAAAATGTCATCACTATGAACTCCTAAAGTTTGGAGAAACTATGGTAAATTGGAAAGAATGGACCTGCAAGTAGGACAGAGCTGATTTGAGTCCTAATTTTGATGTTTACTGGCTGTGCCACTCTGAAAAGAAGGTGGCACTCCAGGAGGCTGAGGCAGGAGGACTGAGAGTTTGAGCCTTGTCTCAAAATTTAAAAAGGGCCAGGGATGTAGCTCAATGTGATCCCTGATATCAACAAAATAAAACAAAAAAAGAAAGAAAAGAAGAAAACGGTTAGCAGCAGACCTGTAATACATTCTCTCACTTTCCTGAGGAAATACCCATGGCAAAACAAAGAAGGCAACCTGGTCAAACGTCCCTGTAAGCAGGCAGTGACAGACCTCAGTCACCTGTAGTGGGAGAGTCCTTATCTCCAGAACGCTTTCAGAAGGATGGGCCAGACTGATTACTATGACATTCAAATCTGGAATTTATGAATTTACGAATTTGACTCCCTGAAGATGTCATGGAATCCTTTTAACTACTGCTGTGAAATGGGATGTCTCGTGAAGGAAGCAACTGTCTTCTGTGTAAGCAATTGGACCACGCACATCACACAAAGACTTTGTAGGTCAGAGCCAGAGCTAATCCACCCCTGCAGGAAATGATCCAGGGAGCAGTGTGGGTGGTCTGGCACCCGGTCCTGCCTCTTCCGTGCCTCCCAAGAGAGTGGTCTTCAAATGATTAGTGAAGCTTGCTGCTGTGTTAGATCTCTGGTACATGTGAGTCTGATTTGATCATCTGATCCTTTGTGTTTTCTTACACCCTTAGAAACTAGTTAATACTTTGGTTATAAGTTTTCTCATTGGTAAAATGGGAATAATAAGTTTATCTTAGCTAGGTGGGGTGGTGCACACCTGTAATCCCAATACTCGGGAGGGGAGGCTAAGGCAGTAGGAATGCTGTTTGAGGAGAGTTTGGGCTACATAGTGAGTTCAGGGTCGGCCTGAGTTACACAACATGACCATCTCAAAACACCCAAAAAAAGCTTATCTTTCATAACCAGAAGAATAAACTAGTTTAAACAAACAAACAAAAAGCCCCTAGTAGACAGCAAAGTGCAACAAATGTCACATATGTCTTCCACCTCTGTTTCTCCGCCAGTGAAATGATGTTCTTAAGTATATGTGATGAGCCTCCAGGATTCATTTGTTTGGTTAATAAAATACTTAGGGGCTCCAGTTAGACAAATCGTCTATGTAAACTCCCCTGTGCCCATTCCCTACCTGCTAAAATTATACAAAAATTTAACAAAGTGTCAAACATACTTCTTTTCTTCTCTAAAAAAAAGCTCCAAGCCGAAACACATACCTGCAATCCCAGCACTCTGAAAGGGTAAGGAGATTGCAAGTTCCAGCCCAGCTTGGGAAATGTAGTGACTTGATGAGATCCTATGTCTAAGAAAAAAGGGTTGGGAATGTAGCAGTGCAAAGGCACTGGGGTCATCCTCAGTACTGGGGAAAAAGTCCTAAATGTACCAGCATTAACAACTTTTTTAAATTGTTAAAGTAGATGATTTCTGGGTTAAATTTTTTTCTAGCATGACTAAAATTTTCTGAAGGCATATGTGGTTTAGTAAAAGTTAAATACACGCTGGGGATTTAGCTCAGTGGTTCTGCAGCCTGCCTCGAAAGCACAAAGACCCAAGTTCTATCCTTGGTACTAAAAAAAATAAAAAGAAAGAAAAAAAGAAAAAAGAAAAGTTAAATACACATTCTTTTTTAAAACAGAAATAAAAAAGTGTTTGTCTTCATTTTTGTCAGATAGTAAGATTTGAGCCCTATGTGGCATTTTAAAAAATTATTTAGAAGTCTGCAAACATGGAAAGATGTAGCATTCTAAAAATAGGAATTCATTCTACAGAAGCAGAGCAGAAGAGAAAATTTTAATACCTAATTTTACTAACAAACAGAATTTGCAGCAATGTTGTATTTCTCAAAAAGGAACAATCAGATCAAGAAGGGTTGCCTTCAAATAAAAATTTGTGCTAAGTTCTAACATACAAGCATAGGTATAAACATTTTTGTGAGTGCTTACTTAACAAGTATTGAATAAGCACCTACTACACAACAGGCTTGTGCAAGGTCATGAGAATACAAAGGTGAATGAAACATGATCTCTGCCTTTTTATGTAGAATTTACAACCTAAACGTGTTTCATACAAATACATTTATTACTATAAATCCTGTCTACTATTGAGATGAGAAAGCACAGACAGTATGAGAGTAAACAAGACTATTTTATTTTGGGGGCTCAGAGAGAGCAGCCTTTTCTCCAAGACACTGAACACTGCGTAATAGCTGTAATAGCACTGGCTGGGAGGTTGGCCAGGAGGGTGTGGAGAGGAGAGGAAGAACTTTCGGGAAGAAAGAGCAGCAGTACTATTTTTTAAGCTCCTCAGTTAATTCTGATGTCCAGCAAGATTGAGATTCACCACAGACTCTCTCCTTCTCCTCCAGTCCTTCTTTTGGTCTCTCTGCTGTCACATGCTCCCAATTTTCCTTCTGCATCTCTGGCCACCTTTGGATGATTTTTCTCTACTCATTTCTGCATGATGCAGTCCTTCAGGATTTCCCCGGTTCCCATTCCTCTTTCTCTATTCTTTCCATCCACCTAACTCACCTCTCAACAGGTGCTGTTGCTAATCATCATTCACGTAGCAATGGAAGGTTAGGCATTATTTTCCCTGCCTACCAAAAAATGGCTTTACAAGCATCACTTTTAAAGTATAGTTTGCCAATCAAAAAACCCCACAAACTTATTCCAGGTAGGTGAAGTTTACAGCTAATGAGAAATGATTGCCAGAAAAATAGAGAATAACTGCTTTCACAGGGAGGACAGTTTTTGAACTGAAAAGTCTTGGACATTTTCTTACAGAGCACTTTGAGTACATTTTCTTCCCAGTGTATTTGTTATGTGAATCACTTCCTGTACCTCACAGGACAGACAGCTTGGAGGTTACAGTCAGCTGCTGGTCACCAAACCAGAGCCATCCCAAAGCTCAGAGAGGGGCTCCCATGCATGAGTCCCACTGCTAGGCAGCTTTTCCTGCCGGTGCTTGCTCACCTGGGGACATGGGCTTCCTCTCCCAGGCGTAGCTGGTGATGGAGAAGCCCGGAGAAAGCCCCTCCCCTGTCCTGATAGGAACACTCTTGCAAGGCTTCCTCAATGCAAGGAAGGGTGTGCTGAGCAGGTCTCCATGCAAGGCAGGGGCTGGACATGCAGCCCTGGCAGAGCCCACCTGCGAGCAAGAGGAAGAAGCACTGCAAGGAAGGGAAGGGGCCATGTCACTTCTTGGTCAAACCTGTTCCAAGGGCCCTGCCTTTCCTGCTGGTTAATGAGCCAGAAAGGTGGTCATAGCATGAGGCAGGACTCATCTCCTCACTTGGCTCTCAAACATTTAAGGAAAGAGTACAGTTTTAGGTACAGTTCTTTAAAAATATTTTCAAAATATATTTTATTTCTTTCCCACATGTATATGGCAAAATTTTCCAGATAAACATTAGTCTTACATTCAGAAATATCCAACCTTGTGCTTCAACCTCTACTCAGGTGGTGGCAGGAGCACACCAAAGGACATGGCAACTTGTAGCTGATGATCTCCACCTGCCTCTTTCTCCTATCTGCTCCCTCTCCAGAGCTCTGCATCTCAGTAAATGGCCCATGTGCAGAGACCTGTGAGTCATCTTTGCCACCTGCCTCCCTTACCTCCTCTTCCCTTTTATCCAGTGGATTGCTGGATCCTGTTGAATCAACGTTTTTAACTGCTTTGACCTCCCTCCATCTCCAGTGCTGCAACTCTAGTTCAAGTCACTATAACCAAATTATGTTCCTCTCCTATTTAAAGCCCTAGGATAATGGCCATTGGGCTTTTGAAGTCTTATAATTCTTATAATTTCTTATAATTTTAAGCCATCATTTCATGGGATTTGACCTAGATCTCAGTATTTTTAAAATGTTCCTTCCCTGAATGGTTCTAAGGGACTGTCACATGTTGAAGAGTATCGCTTCCCCTTGATGAAGGTAGATGGGTGTCCTTTGAAGTGTGAATAGAAAGTGGGAAGTGATAACCAAAGATGCAAGTAATTCACTCCGAAAATGTTGCTGAAACAGAGATAAGAGATGCTGAATGGCTATTAAATGTGGGTTTGGATTCTTATATTTGGGTATTTGTTAAATGCGTAGGATTTGGACTGATTTGTTCATAGGACTAATTTTCACCCACGCTAAGACTGTGGCAAAGCCAAAAGACCCAACAGAAGGTGCTGTGGCACCCTGGGGAGCCCTGGATTGGTGTCAGAAGCTCTTGTATCCTGTTGCTGCCACCTCCTAACTGTGTGCTCCTGGACAAAAAGATTCAGTTAGCTGAGCCTCACCCTCTTTCTCTCTCGATGATGATGACAAGACTTAGTTCACAGACTGCACGAACTATGCAGAGAATGTATAAGACTACATAGTATTTCCCAGGCTCTCCCCTAGTCTCCTAGTGCCCTCCTGTGGCTTCCTGGGTGGCCTAGAACCCATCATATCATCATATCTATGCCTTCCAGGACAACTCGACATTTCTTGAGCCTCTCTTCTAGCACTGAAATGCAGTTCCTTACTCATCCCTTTAACCTCCAACCTTAACCTAACTGGATAAACTTGGGTTACATCAACTGATGTCGAACACATGATGTGTCAGAACCCTGGGTAACATAAGTGCTTTGCAAGAGGAGTATTTCAAAGTTTAATATAGGGATTGACTTGTATGCACATTTCAAACTCTGAGGTCAGAAAGTTATTTCTGAGGAAGTTATTAAACTGAGGCAACTATTTATTACTGTCCAAATTACACCATGAAGGACCAGGGGTTTAGCTCAGTGGAGCCACACCTGCCTTACAAGCACAAGGTCCTGAGTTCAATCCCTGGTACCACAAGAAAAAAAAAAATTATACCATGAAGTGGTATTGCAAGCTTCTTGCATATCACTTGTCTCCAGACTAAATATCCTTTATATCTGACCCAGCTACTGGGGTCATTCTCTCCATGACACACTCCAAACATCACATCTCTGTTGGCTCAAAAAATGTTTAAAGGTTCTTTTCTTGCTCCCATTCCACCCCTTTAGGTGGGCAGAACACCCTTTGCCAACCACTCCCATCACACTATAGGTTGGAAAGTTGTTAGACTATAATATGCACTCAGCTTTCTGTATTTGTAGGTTCTACATCCATGGATCCAATCAACCACAGGTCAGAAAAATATTTCAAAAAAATTAAGTCTGTACTGAACACGGACAGACTTCTTTTTCTTTTTTCTTTTTTTTGGTACTGGGGATCAAACTCCGATGCTTGAGCTTGTGAGGCAGGCGCTGGGACCACTGAGCTAAATCCCCAGCCCCCTAGGCTTCTTTTTTTTATCATTCTTCCTTGAGCAACAAAGTATGACAAGTATTCATGTAGCATTTACATTGTAAATGTAATAAATGATCTAGAAATGATTTAAAGTATAAGAGAGGATGTGCATAAGTTATATGCAAATCCCACACCATATTATATAAGGAATTTGAGTTTTCTACCTCCTCCCCTTCCTTCTTCCCTCACTCTTATCTAGTAATCACTTACTAGCCTAATTATTTAAATATAGGATGACCCAAAATTGCATATTTTTTCATTAAGTTTTAAAAGATAATATAACAGGAAACATAAAAATGATTGTCTTATCAAATTTCTTCAATACAAGAATCAATTGGTTCAAATGACACCTGCCTGAGCAATACTCAGGATAGTCAGTGTGTAAACAAATGTGTGTATATACCACAATGTTATTCATTCCTCTGTTGATGGGCACTTAGCTTTGTTTCATATCTTAGCTATTGTTATTGTGCCATAATATACATGGGTATTTAGGTTATCCCTATAGTATACTGACTTTAATTCCTTTGGGTGTGTATCAAAGATAGGTAAAGCTGGATCAAAGGGTGGCTTTATTTTTAGTTTTTTAAGGAACCTCCATACTGATTTCCATAATGGCTGTACTAATTTACATTCCCATCAGCAGTGTAGAAGGATTCCTTTCCCCCATATCCTTGCCAGCACTTTCTTTTTGTATCCATGAACCTATTCTGGCTGGGGTAACATGGAATCTCGATGTAGTTTTGATTTGCATTTCACTAATAGAAAGTGCCCATCTGTTTTCTAGAGCATACCCATTGCATTCCCACCAGCGATGTGCAAGTTATCCACACCTTCTCTTTTCTTTTCTTCCTGTCCCCACCCCAGTACTGATGACTTAACCCAGGGCCTTTGCAATGAGTTACACCACCAGCCTTTTTCTATTTTCTATTTTTTGTTTGTGAGACAGGTCTCACTAAGTCATTAAGTTGCTCAGGGTGGAATCAAACTTGCAATCCTCACACTTGTACTTTTAGGTCTCCTTCTAGTTCTCCTCTTAGTTACTTTTTGTGTTGCTGAGACAAAATATCCACCACCCAAAGTTAAAGGAGGGAAGGTTTACTTTAGTTCACAGTTTGTAGAGGTTTCAGTCCATAGTCAGCTGGCTCCAAGGCAGGGTGGCCTGGCAGAGGGGCATTACAGAGAAATAGTCCATGGCAAAGCAGGGCAGGCAGAAGGCAGCAAAGTAGCAAAG
The DNA here is from genome assembly GCF_000247695.1 of Heterocephalus glaber. The sequence goes on from NW_004624816.1 coordinate 6,092,703, forward strand.
CAGCAGTGAACAAGCAAGCCTTCTTTCTGCCCCTTATATTCTATCCAGGCTACTCACTCTCTGGGTGGGTAGCACTCACCCCCAGGGTAGGGCACCCTAATGTCAGCATCACGTACCCTAATCCAGCCACCTCTGAAAAGCCTCATCCATGACCACATAAGACTTTGGGGGACATCTAGATAAAAGCCACACTAGTTCTCCTCCTCCTCTTCTTCCTCCTCCTTCTTTTTTCTTTTTTGTGGTACTGGGGGACACTGCGGATTGAAACCAGGACCTTCACACTGAATTACATCCCAGCCCTTTTTTCTTTCTTTCTTTCTTTCTTTTTTTTTTTTTTTTGGAGACAGGGTCTCAATAAGTCACTAATTGCCCAGGCTGGGTTCAAACTCATGATTCTCCTATCTCAGCATCTCAAATCCTTTAAATTCTTGTGTAGTCAAACTGTGCTGTCCAGTGGTTGATGTCTCTTCAGTGTCTGTCACTTTTGAATGTTCTTGTTCAAAGACCGGAAATGGGGATGAATAGAAGAAAACTGTTACTCTTGGATACTAATAATAGATGCCACCAATCGAGTGCTTAGTGCATGCCAGGTACTGTGATGAAGATTTCCTATATTCAAACCTACTATGTTACTTACCACATTGCTAAGGGTAGGTCCTATCATTGTGCCCATTTTATAGATTAAAAAGCTGAGACTCGGTAATAAAAACTCCTTGCTTTTGGTTTTAGTAAATAAGTAGCAGAGCTAGGATCTGAAATGGCGGGCGGTGGGGTGGGTGGGCTGTGCTGTCAATTACCAGGTTATTCTGCTTCCTGTGTAATAATAAAAGAAACAGCCCCATGGCCTCGTGTTTCCAGGTGCAGCTGTGCAGGATATGTTACAGTTAGGACAGTGTTTCTCTCTTTGAATACACATGTAGAGTTTAGCATCTCTAGCAATGGCAGAGGAGGGTGGGTCTATGGCATGACAGGCAGGTAGCCATGAGCAGTGAGCCTTTCTTTCCCTTTTTATTCCATTCACAAAGCCATTGGTTGGTGCCACACACACAGGGCAGGCCTCTCCTTCATCCACACCCAGATCTATGTTATATCCAGTACCACACACCCATAACCCAGTATGACACACTCATGATCCAGCCACCTCCCAGAAGTCTCACTTTTGAGTACATGAGCCTTTAGGGGAAACAGCTAGATATAAATCATAATGATATATCTATATCTATCTATATATGTAGATATATATTGTAAAAACCATATATTTTAATATATCATATATCATAAAATATCATACATATCATAAAAAAGACAATGAAGAGCCCAGTCTCAAAGAAAATCTAACTGATAGGAAAAAAATGGGAAGAAAGTCTTTGTAAATAGGGAGGTGCGGAGGGGCTGAAGGAAGGGCAGGGGAATGGGGAGAAAAATAAGAACCAAGATACATCATGAAAGGTACAAATTCCCAATGATGAATGTCCTCATATTGGATACCTAAAATGTAAAAATAAAATGAATGATAAAAAAGAAAAGATTAGAAAAAGTTTCTTTCAATGTTTGGGAACACAGTGATAGCTTAGTTGTCGAACCCAGTTCGTTCCAAATTTGTGTTCGAACACGGAAAAGTTTGAGAACTGAACATATTTTTTCCCATAAGAAATGGAAAACCAAACAATTGGTTCTGGGGCCCAAAAATTACACTCTTCATTTTTCCAGGACTTTAACAAATTTCGCAGTGATTTCTTCTATCGTGGTTCTCACAGTCTTCCTCTTGCTTTACTGCTGGTATTACTAAATTTCTTCGGAGCGATGCTTACAATATTTTATGCAAATGAAGCACAAAAAGAAACATACAGTGATGAATGTTTTAACGCACTGACCCAAGCACTATATGTTGTCTGGGTGAGAGCAGCGTTTAGGCTGAAGCGCCGCCCCTTTGCCCGTGTTGAGACGCAACGTGTGACTCCCTCGGCCCATACGGGTTTTTTCAAGTTGAATTTTCGGTTGGATTATGGAGCAAAGTCATGAACACTGAGCAGATTTATTTCAAACTTTGACATTTGAACAGTGGAAAATTTGAGCTTGGAGCCACTCTACTGAGGTATCACTGTATAGAAAAACTAAGAAGAACTCAAAAGCAAAATGGTAAAACCAGTGGTAAAATGGGAAACAGTTAAGACTCAAGGACCATAACTACACCATAGGGGAACTAATAAATTAGACAAAGCAAGGTTCAAATAGGCTGAACTAGAACTGCAGTACTGACAGAGAGGGAAGTCTTTGTATTGTAACCACATATTAAGAAAAAAGGAGAAAAGACTGACAATCAAAGAGGAATATTGTAAGCAATAGGGGTGATCCTAAGGACTTTGGTGTCTCTAAAGTGGAGAACCACAAAAATGAAACAGAGGAAAATGTTTGAAAAAGAAAATTTCCCTACAATTAATGAGGAACCAAGTTTGAATGTAAAAGAGGCAGTTTGAGTTCCAGGAAAAGGCGATAAAATAATTAAAACAGATGCACAGCTTGATAAGGTCAATGACCTTCCTGGGATTCTAAGAGAGGACTCAAAGTCAAAAAACAAGTCATTGAATGCGAGAACAAAGTTAGCCTGGCTTAGACTTCTCCACAGCAATCAGTGCCAGGAGATAGTGGAGCTGGCTCTGGAACGTTCTGAAAGTATGACTTAAGAATACTCAGCCATCGGTTCTTAATTCTGGAAGGTGCTGTTTGAGGTAGCCTGCTAGGTTGTATGGTCTTTATGAGATTCCTCCATGACCTACCGTGGCCAGGACCAGAATGTGTAGAAGGTAATGGTTGGGCCCATCAACCTCATCTTCAGATACTTTCAGAATAAATCCTGGATTCAAATGTGGCTTTATGAGCAAGTGAATATCCAGATGGAGGACTGAATTACTGGTTTTGATCTATACATGACTCTTGTATTAAATGATGAAGAAGAAATTCATTTTAAAACAGAGTCAAGAAAACAACTGGGTCAACTCATGCTGAAAGAAGACAATATTACCTTGGTACAAAGTGTCTCTGAGTAGAAATGATCAATGGAGTAGGCAGAGAGCAGTGAAGTGATGTAGTGATGATGGCAATTATGATGACATGAGAAAAAATACAGTTAAGTGTTTGCCCTGGGAATATTTGTAAAACATTTGTTCGTACTATTCTGATTGCCCTGTGTTATTACTGGATGTAATAAATGTAGGGTTGTTTTTATTTTTTATTTTTAAAAAGAATACACAGCCAGCTGGGCATGGTGGCACATGCCTGTAATCCCAGCATTCGGGAGGCTGAGGCAGGATGATTGCTGTGAGTTCGAGGCCAGCCTGGGCTACATAGTGAGTTCAGGGCCATCCTGAACTACAAAAGGAGACCCTGCCTCAAAAGAAAAGAAAAAAAAGAATACACAGCCATGTATTTCATCCCAGCATCACAAAAATAAAAATAAAGAATACCCACCCAGTCTTGTTTAAGAATAAAGGTAATATGCCCACATTTTCAAATATGAACGGCCTTGGCAAATACAGGTCTTCTTGGGAAAAACCATCAGAGATGGAGTCAAGTTCTGCAAGAAAGGTCATGATAAAGGCATGGATAGTACATCTGGAGTAAAAGGAGACAGTCAGACCACCCGAGCTTGCACCTTGGCTCTATAAACTCTTACTTTTAGCCTCAAATTATTTAACCTGCCTAGTTCACTTATGGGTAAGATGAGGATGATGAAGTTGTTTGGGAATCAAATGGAATCAATAATCCATGTAGTTCTTAGCATGGTGCCCAGCATTAATACCACCATTATAGTAAAATAGTAAAACATATAATGATAAAAACATAATTGTTCTAACTTTTAAGGCTTTTATTATTTTTTTCTCTTAATCTTAGAAACTGATATCTCTATGATAAAAAAAAAAAAGTGTGAAACACTGAAATCTCTGTAGAGGAAGATAAAAAAGTGGTATGACCAGTACCACTCGGAAAGAAAACTGGGTAGATGGAAGACAGGAGAAATGTTCACTGGCTTTTCACCTACACATAGCTTTTGACATTTGTATCACACGAATATCTTTCTTTTTTCTTCTTTTCTTTTTCTTTCCTTCCTTCCTTTCTTTCTTTCTTTGTTTTTTTATTTGAGACAGGATTGCTATATAGTCCAGGCTGACCTTCAACTCACTATGTAGCCCAAGCTAACTTGGAATCCTCTTGCCTCAGCCTCCTGAGTGCTGGGATTACAGAAGTGGACCAGTACGCCTAGCCATCTTATGTTTTTTAAGTAAAATGAAAGAATTACTTAATTTTCCATAATTTCTACTACAATTCCATTTCAGCCTATTTGATCTTTGCTCACAAAGGCCAGGAGTGTAGCTCAGTGGTAGAGCACTTGCCTAGTATGCATGAGAACCCTGGGTTCCATCCCCAGTACTGCAAAAGAAAACAATAAATAAAATAAAATTCAAGCATAATTATATTTAACACTTAAGCCAGTCTTTCATCTTTCTATATGCAATGAGTCTGAAATGATACCTAATGTTGATGATGGTTATATCCTAGCTTATGAAATTTAGGTGTTTTATTTTTCTTCTTTCTGTTTTTGTTTTTGATGTGGTGGAGATCAAACCCAGGGCTTTAGGTATGCTAGGCAAGTCCTTCTATCACTAGGTTATATTTCCAGCCGCAATTTGGGGTATTTTTTATTCATATTTTTCAGAATTGCTCCCTTTTAAAAGAAGTGTGTATTGTTTTTTTAGAAACTGTTGCTTTAAATAAATAAAAATTGTTAGCCTTCTGTTGACAAGGAAGGACAGGGCCTTGCCTGTGTTTCACAAGGGATTGGGCTCCAGATGCCAAGGCTGGCTACGAATCTATGTCCCAGCTCCTATTGTTATACACATGCTGCCAGGGGCTATCCAATCCCACAAGCTCCGTGCTGATTCTGGGAGCCATCTGTCCTCTCCCACCGTGTTCTTCTTCTGGTGCTCAGGGTGCTCTGAATGTTCTCCTCCTCCTCCCCCTGAGCCTGCAATATCTTTCCTCTCAAGCCATGTAAGATGCCACATCTTTCATGTACCTTTTCCTAATCTGTTTACCTGATTTCTCCCTTTGACACCTCATGGCACATTTTCACAACTGTCTTATGGTCATTCATTCATTCATTCAACAAATGTTTACTGACCTATGCCATGTTCCCTTTATCACACCTGTCTGCACACCTGTCACACCTTCTCTGCCATGGACCTCTTACCTGAGGGCAGCAAGGGTACCGTGCTCAGTCTGTAGCCCTATATTGCCCAGTGTCACACCTTTAATGAACAGCATTCAAAGTGGCTGTTGGATAATTAGATAAATGAACACTCAATAAGCATTTGTTGAATTGATTACTTTGTCTTTATAAAGTTTTGAAAGCTTGGAAGTCTTAGTTTTAAAAACCAAGTGGTCCACACAGTTCGTGCTGAAAAGTAAATATACTCCCTTTCTCTAAAAACCCTGGCATAGATCAAAATCCTTGGAAAGGCATAAGATTCAAATAGCTACATAGTAAATAAGAACTAAGATATATCATGTAAAGGTACAAGATCCCAATGATGAATGTAACTGTATTGTATACCTAAAATGTACCAATAAACTTAATGGAGAAAAAAAGAAAAGCTAAAAAAAAAGAAAAAAAGCTACATAGTAGAATAGTGATTGTTATTTCTGTTTCATCCGGAGGAGGCACAGCTGTCTTGAGGTCGGACATAGGCAAGACCTTGCTCCCTAGCCCCCTAATTCCGAATGCCCAATATCAGCCCAGAGTTAGCTTTCCAAAACAAGTTCACATTCTAGGGTTTTTATGTCAGCTCAGACCCTAAATAAAGCTAATTTAGTACATATACAGAAATGACATATTGGTATGTAATAGTATGAGTAAAAGTTAAAATAAAAGCATTTCAATACTAAATAATGCATAGAAATAAAGGAGTACCTTTATGGGATAATGAGGATTAGATATGGAAACTGTTTGTCTATGTTCTAATCAAGGCTATCTTTCCAAAGTAGGGCTTATTGAAAAAGCTATCCCCTCTTCAACAGTGAGCAATGAGTAATATGGCGCCACCTACTGACAATTGAAGGAAAGAGCCGCTCAGGACAAAATATTTTTAAGCGTTAAAAAGCTTCTAAATAAATGTTTAGATTATCTTAAATATAGCCTTGACCCTTAACTTTAGGGGTCTAATCATCATAAAATTGATGTAAGTAAAATACAACATTGCTATGTGTGAACGGCAGTACAAATTTCAAGGTCAGACATCTTAATTGCAGTCTTCAGCGGAGGACTGAAATAATAGCCGAATCATTTTCTTAAAAACAAAAAAAGCACAAGGGGATAGGAGCATTTCCATACTAAGAGAAACTGTTAGTCCAGTTAATGGAAAGTGATGTCTCTGATACTGTCATCCTCCCATCCTGTTTCTCGCGGGGACAGGTGTCTGTTCTCAAATGGCCCTATTTCCCTAGTGACTGTTTCCACATCTACTGAAGGGCTCTCACCCTTGCCGGAGGGCTCCTTCCAGATGGCCCGATCTTTGGGCAAGCACACTTCACAATCAACGTGCAATCGGTGACTTAGGCGGAGGACGGAGCTGGGACCTGACGTTTTCTATTTACCGGTACATTTCTAGCAGCTGTGTGCAGCCTCACCACACGGTACTGGTAGGTACTATATGAATAGTATTTAAATGAATAAATAAGAAGAGATGCTTCTGTTTCTTTGCACTTGTCTGTGTTTAAACTCTGAGTGAGTCATCCTAGTGTTTGAAAATTCAAACAAAAAAAGTAAAATTCAGTGCATATGACTGTGTGGTTCATATTTGGATTTTTTGTAATAATATGATTTTAGTGATTAACTTACATTGAATCACTAGGACAACGTCTCAATTTTCCAGCTGAATCAACATTATGTATCAAGTTGCGCTTTTTTTTAATGCTACTGGGGATTGAACCCAGAGCCTTCACTCTGAGCTACATCTCCAGCTCTCCAGCCCTTTTATTTTTGAGACAAGATCTTTCTAAATTCCCAAGGCTGGGCTGGAACTTTTGATCCTCCTGCCTCAGCCTCCCACAGTGTTGGGATTATAGGCCTGTGCTACCATGCCCAGCTTCAATTACAATTTTAGCACGGTGTAAATTGAAGTCTAAAACTTGGCTCAGTGTGTCAGCGTGTCATCCAGAGGCAAAATCAAGCAAGAAAGTTGGAGAAGAGCCTCTACCTAATTATTGGAGTAGAAAGGGCTTTTAAAGCAATTAGTTTAGATTTCCTGATTAAAAGAAAGTTATTTAGCCGGGGATTTAGCTCAGTGGTTTCGCCGCCTGCTGCGCAAGTGCAAGGACCTGAGTTTGATCCCCGGTACCAAAAAAAGACAGTTATTTAGTGTAGGCCCAGTGTGGTGGTGCAGGCCTGTAATCCCAGCACTCTGGAAAGCTGAGGCAAGAGGATGGCAGGTTCAAGCCCAGCTGGGACAACTTAGTGACTTAGCAAGACCCTGTCTCAAAATGAAAAATAAAAAAGGTCTGGGGATGTAGCTCAATGTTAAGGCCTTGGGTTCAATCAGTTTTTTCAGTATTGATAAAGAAAGGAAAAAGTTATTTCGTTTAGGGGGGCTTTACCCCCTCCCTCAGTCATCACCTGCCTGCATCGGCAAAAGCCCGAGCAGATGATGGCCTATGTGGTCTGTCAGGTCCACTCTGCTCAGGACTCCTGCCTGTGAGTTGCGTACAGGTTACGCAGATGCACATAGACATGGGACACAAAGCCTGGCACCTGCAGCCAAGAAGCTTTCCTGGGGACTTGGTATCCAACCATCTAATTTAATGCATTTCACAATGCATAAGTAAGAGACCCCCTGCCTTAGAACAAAACCAGTGGCAAAAGATAAAAGTGAATGCGAGGCCGGGGATTTAGCTCAGTGGTTCTGCCACCTGCCTCGCAAGCACAAGGACCCCAGTTCGATCCCCGGTTCCAAAAAAGAAAAAGTGAATGTGTTATTACAATATTTAAAGACTCATAAGAGTCAAAGGAAGGGGAGATCACATCTGGTTGAGGGGATTGTGGCTGATATTTTGAAGATAGAATTTGAAGGGGTTTTTAAAGACAAGTACAATGTTGTGATTGAGTTTGGGGGAGAAAAAGTCACAAACCACATTTAGAAGAAACTGAATGTGTCTGTGAACAGGATGTATTCAGTTTGGCTGGTACAAATTGAATTTCCACCACCAGAAATTGACAACTGAATCGGAACAGCAACATAATGTATTGGCGTTGACCTCGGGTGCCTGGGGAGTCTTGGTTCCATTCCTTGCTTGCTGTGTGACTTTGGGCAAATTATTTAGCATCCCTGGTGCTCTAATAACATAAAATGAGAACAACAGAAAAGCCTACCTCCTCAAGGTGTTGGAGGATTAAATGAAAAAATTCCTGGGCTTCAGTCAGTGCTAGAAACATAATAAAGGCTCAATAAATATTATCTATTAAATTTGGCAAGCTTGATTTACTAAACAAAAGGGAAGTTTTTAAATTTTCTGAGCAGAAGAGGTAAACATCTGAAGCTGAAACTAGAGTGACTTTTAAATGAGATTTAAGATAAATTAAAGAAAGCTGAAAAAGCTATAATTTAGGGTTACCAGATAGGGGGTTTTACAGAATTATAGGTAAGGTGGTAAAGGAGACAGAGGAGGAGGGACAGAAAAGAAGGGAAGTAACTGATAGGCCTGAAAAGAAGTATAAGGGATGAGAAGCAGTTAGAGACAACTCTAAGCCTTTAAACCCAAGTCCTAGAAAATCATCAGTACCAGAGATAAGAGGAGGAAGTGGCTCAGAGGAAAGTTACCCATGTAGATAGAGATCATAACTTCCCAAAAGAGGAGTCAAATGTGGAGCAAATGTCTTCAGCTGAGGGGTCAAAGTAAAGCCCAGGTGGGCAAAACCACAGAGGATGTGAAGATCGCCAAGGTCAAAGCACCTGACTCAAAATTCCTTGTTCTTTCCACTTACGGATAGCACATGAGTTTGCATCCATTAGTGGAAAGAGAAGTGGGGAGCAAGCCCCAGTTTGTCCCTTGCCCAGTGTCACTACAGGAATCAAACAACAGAGCAAAGCTATACCTTCCTTTCTGCAGTTACTCTGAGCACCAGCGAGGTCCTTTCTCTTTCTGCCTGGCTCAGCAGTGCCAGTCTGCAGGTGCAGGAAGAAACTGCTCTCCCATAATGGCTCCTAAGGCCTGAGCTTGTTCCTGCATATTCTGTGCACACATCTCTATGTTCTCCATCATGCACCCTGTAAATGCATCTTCCCCAACCTTCAGAGCCGTGGGCAAACCCTACAGGCAGCTATCACAGTTTCTCCGACCTCAAAACCCCATCCGACCTCTGCCCCACCATCTCTCCCACTCAGATTCAGATGCTTTCAACTGAGTACTGGAGAATTAGTGAGGAAAAGCAGATACAGGGAGAGAGTGATTCAGGGAAAAAAGTTTAGCTTTTAACCCCCTCACTTATTGTCTGCTTTTTCATTTTGTCTTTCATACAATTTCTTATCCCAGAGTAAAATTTAACCCTAGTGTATTAGTTTTGTAATTAATGACTATCAGTTAACTCTCACCCCAATTCAAAGCTAGAATTCCTCACATCCTTATATGCACACTATACACACACACACATACACACACATATGCACGCGTGCATGTATGCACATGTGATACACATGTAACAAAGTTATTTTGTCCATAGATAAAAGAGCTGTAGGCTCTAATTACCCCCACATGAGTCAGTTGGTCCATTTGTTCATTTTCTCCCTTCTCTGTTTTTTTGAGACAGGGTCTTGCTATGTAGTCCAGACTGTCCTTGAACTCAATATATAGCACAGGCTGGCCTTGAACTCACAGCAATCCTCCTGCCTCAGCCTTCCAAGTATTAGGATTACAGGTGTGTGCTACCATTCCTAATTCATTTTCCCCATCTTCTACTACAAAATCTAAGTGAGCTGGTTTTTAATCTGCTTAATTTCACCTTGAGTGGGTTCAAGACCTCTATAAATCATATTATTTCTACTTACAAGACAGCTCAATAGGCGTCTTCAAATTTACTGTAAATTGCTATAGATTTGGGGTATCTTTCAGTTTCCAGGAAAGTCAGAATGCTCCTTTCTGTACTCTTTCAACATAGTGAGCTATAATTTTAGACTTTTTGCTGCCTGTACTTTGGTTTTCCTGCCCATTCATTAGTCTGATAAATGTCTATTCTCACCCGAGGCATTTACATTCCAACCCTAAAATCAGTCTCCTACTCAGCATTTTTGTGTCCTTTGGAAAGCACCGGGGTCCTCTGAATGGATTTTCAAGGAAAAGGACATTACAGTGTGTCTATGCCACAGGCTCCAGACTCTCTCCAGACCTCAACACCGATGTCAGGAGCAGCCTCAATGCAGCTTGCATCATACCACAACCAACTCGTGTACTACTAAGTGAGCTCTGCACTGTCACGTGATGGATGCAAGAGGCTCAGAAAAAGAAGCAAGGGTCACCTCTGCTTTGAACATGACTTTATACCCGATACTTGGTAGAAGGCCTGGCACATGTGAGACAATAAAAATATTGATGAACAAGTGAACAGGTGCTCAGGGAAACCTAACACACGAAAGTTGTAAGGATACACATCCATTTACCATTAGAGGCTCCTTGGATGACGGTTCAGCTCTAAGGGATACAGTGATTCAGAGAAGCAAGAGATTAATTCAGGTTGAAGTTATTATGGATGAACAAGCTCTAACCTTTTGGGCCTGGCACGGTGGCACATGCTTATAATCCCAGCACTCTGGGAAGCTTAGTAGGATCGAAAATTCAGGCCCAGTTTGGACAACTTAATGACTTCATAAAACCCTATCTGAAAATAAAAAATTTTAACAAAGGTCTGGGGATGTAGCTTAGCATGAAAGCCATAGGTTCAATACCAAGCAATGCAAATACCAACAGAAGAAGCCAAACATGGTAGCCCATAGCTGTAATCCCAGCTACTAGAGAGGCTGAGTCAGAAGAATTACAAGTTTGGACAGCCTGGGCAACTTAATGAGATCCTGTCTCAAAAACATTTTTTGAAAGGGACTGAAGATGTGGTTCAGTGAAAGAGTGCCCCAGTACCACAATGAACCAAAACAAAAGAGAGAGGAATCACCAGTAGGTCATGTGCCAAAGCTTCCTTTTTAATTAGTTGTATTAGAACTCAGAAGGATTTTTTTCATTTTTTAAATTTTTAAAAATTTTGAGACAGGGTCTTGCTAAGTCACTCAGTTGCCCAGGCTGGGGTTGAACTTTTGATCCTTCTGGTTCTGCCTCCCAGATTGCTGGGATTACAGCTGTGTTCCACCATGCCCAATTTAAACAAGTTTTAGTCTGTTCCTCTGCCTTCAGCCTTCAATGACCATTTCAAACCTTCATCAGCCTTAAGATCCTCACTACAGTCTTAGCTCATGACATAAACCACCACTTCCTGATAAAGTAAAAACCAGCAGGGGATTCCTTACATTTCTCAGCATGCCCCTGAAGTGTACATACTGCCCCTCCTGTAATTCCTTTCCTTTGCTGTCTTCTATTCTTGACTTTTCCACGCTTCCCTTGTCCTCATCCCTCCTTTTCCTCACCTCCTCTCCCTCTTCAGTCTAATCACCTTTCCAGCATGAGTTCCTCCATTTTCTACAGCTTCAACAACAAGTACATCAATACATCTTTAAATATCTACCATTAGAGAAGGGGCTGCAGATCCTCTCTCTAGGCCACATAAGAAACTCCAAGCTGCCTGTAATCCCAGAGGCAGGAGCACCATGAGTTCAAGGCCAGCTTGGGCTACAGAACAAGACCTGTTTCAGAAGGGGGGGGGCAGGAAAGAAGGAAGGAAGGGAGGGAGGGAGAACTCCCCTTGTATATACCCCCAAACTTTAAACTCAACATGCCCAAAATATAACTTTCCATCTATAATAGGCAGAACTATGGCTCCTCAAAGATGTTCATGACCTAATTCAGTGACAGTGAGCCTTTTAGAGCTTTCAATGAAACAAACAGCCCACTTCAGCACACATGCCATAGGTTCGTCACCACTGCCCTAAATCAATCACTACTGTACATCAAGTTACATAGTAAAGGGGAATGAAGATGGCAGATGGAGTTAATTAATGTTCCATCACCTGAATTTAAACTGCAGAGAGTATCTTGGATTATCTGGGTGGATCCAATGTAATTACAAGGATTAAGTCAGGCATGATGGCATACTTCTGTGATCCTAGCACTCTGGGAGGCTGAGACAAGAGGATCACCAAGAGTTTGAGGCCGTCCTTGGACACATAGTGAGTTCAAAGCTAGCCTGAACTACACAACAAGACCCTATACTCACAACATTTCTGAAACCAAATGTGTGAATCTTCTTCACAGCAAGAAATTCACCAAACACCAAGTAGGTCCTCTACAATTCAATTCAATTCTGACACTGTCTCTGTGGAGTTAGTGTCAGATCCCACAAATCAGGGGCCCATGCTCACAAGACAGTCCCTGTTTTAGAAGCCAATGACAAGATCATGGCTCCTGTACTTCTGACCACACAGCCATAAATTAGGGATTCCCATGACCTTCTCCTCAGGTTTGATAATTTGCTAAAATCAGTTACAGAACTCAGGGAGCCATTTGGCTATGTGTACTGTAAGCAAAAACTTACATCAATGGACAGAATGACAATTTAACCTACAGATCATAATTAGCTTAACTTTTTATTCTAGAACCAGTCACACTCCATTTCACAAAACAGAACAAATGTTCCAGTAAGTGAGCAGAGGAAGTTGGTTTTATAAACAACAACAAGAAAAGAGCTAAAGAAAGCAGAAACGGATTGGGTCATTTCAAAATTATTTTCCTTGTGAACTAAGGACAGGGAGACAGAACAATACAAAAATAACTGATTTGCTAAAAGCAGTTTTCTTTAGATTATCTTTCTTGCGAAAGAACTAAGGGAGATGGAATTTTGTCCCTCAAAATTGAAACTGGCCTGTCTGGAAAGTTTGGTTTGGGGGGAGGTTGGGGGTGGGGTTGAACTCTCGCTATGCAGTTCAGGCTGGCCTTGAACTCACTATGTAGCCCAGGCTGGCCTCAAATTTATAGCAATCTTCCTGCCTCAGCCTCCTGAGTGCTGTGATTATGGGCATGCACTCCATGGCTGGCAAGTTTGGCTTTAATCTCTCTACTCTTGACTTCTCAGAAGGTCAGATAAATAGCTTCGTTTCAGCTTGATGATGTGGAAATTTAAAGTGAGGGACTCCATTTTGATTGTCAGCTTGGTTTGTTGGGGCCATTTCAGAAACTGAGTCCAAAACTTTTGTAATTTTTATTTAACACATGAAGTTGTATCCTTTATTATAAAAAATAGTTGGGCACGGCCGGGGATTTAGCTCAGTGGTCCTGGTGCCTGCCTCGCAAGTGCAAGGTCCCAAGTTTGATCCCTGGTACCAAAAAAAAAAGTTGGGCATGGTGGCACATGCCTGTAATCCTAGCATTCTGGGAGCCTGTGGCAGGAGGACCATAAGTTCAAACCAAGCCTAGGCAACCCAGCACCTTAGCAAGACCCTGTCTCAAAAAATAAATAAATAAAAATGGCTGGGGGTGTAGCTCAGTGTGAAGGCCCTCAGTTCAGTCCCTAATAGCACTCTGGTAGGGCTGGGCTGGGGGACTGGGGAGGTGAAAGAGCTGCAAGTTCCAGCCCTCCATTCATATGATTGAGTCCTCTGGCCACCAGACCCCAACCTGAAAGGCTTCCCAAGTCACCTATTAACTTACACTCCCTTGTGGTCCAATGGACTCATTGTGAGTGACAAAAAACCCTTCACCTTATTGTTCTAATCACTTAGGAAATTCCAAGGATTTTAAGAATTCTGTGTCAGGTACAAGACCAAATACATATTTCTTATTGTGCAACAGTTACACAAGGGAATTGTCCTTGTGTGTCCTTTATGATGGAAAAGGAGGTAGAAGTGAGTCAGAGAGATGGACTAGGAAAGAATGGTCAGAGAAACGTGAGGTTCTGGGCCTAGCCGTGAAGATGGAATGGTGCAGCAGAACCAAGCAATGTGAGTGGCTCCTAGAAGGGGGGAAAGAAAAGGGAACAGATTCTCTTCGAAAAAGAACACAGCCTTGCCAGCACTGTCATTCCAACCCAGTATGACCATGTCAACCCTATAGAACTGTAAACCTATAGAACTGTTAGTGCTGATAAGCCACTCATCTGTGATTAGAAGCCACAGTACATTAGAGAATTTATACACTAGCTTTGCCCTAAAATCTCTATTTTGTGGATTTTGTTTTGGAGAGCAGTAAAGCTTTTATTTTCCATATTAATTTTTTTCTCTTAAAAGTTTCTTAGAACATCTGTTAACTCATAAAATGTAAAATAAGGGAGTTAACTAGAAGCCCCCCCCCCAATAGCCTGCACCTAAACTTTACCCCTTTTCCTCCCCGGATTGCTTGTTCAAAGTGATAAGTTAACCAGCACCTAGCTTACCTTGTGGTTAAGAACAAAGGACAGGACCGTTATACTTTGGCCCTAACCATAAAGATAGGACTTTCCTGCTGGATCCCCAAAATTGGATTTTAATCTAACTTACAATCTGCTTCTGCACCCTTGTGCTTGCTCATAGGTGAGATCATGACATTCTGTTGTGTGGTTTTTCCCTATAAAAAACTGGGCTTCCCTGCTTGATCAGTACCAAGAATGACAGGAGCACGGGCTGGTCCTTGGTTGCCAGCTATTATAAAGAATCCTTTAATTTGGACATATTGGGGGCATGATTTTTTTGGAGACAGCTATAACAAAATGTTCAAGTAGAGTATCATTATATTGCTAAAACAACAAGACATAAAGATGAAAATATCCTTAAATCTGAGGAGTATAGCGTGTACAGAAATTTGGCAATACTCCTTGGCACATCACGGGGAGGTAGGAGATTGGGGTAGGTCAAAACAGCCAGGCAAGTAGGCATGACCTGGCAGTCCAGGATACCTGCACAGGACACAGAATCTGGGAAGACTGCAGTTACCAAACCCAGTACCTGGGACCTGTAAGAAAAAGTACCACTTTCAGTTCTCCATTTACATCTGCCATGAAACCCAGCAGGCCTTCAACAGGACGACTTAAATCTGGCTGCAGGCCAGGCGAGTTTCTAACAGGACAACCATCCCAAGTGCCCCATTTGCATGAGGGAGAAGCAATCTAGGCACTGCAGATAGGAAGGATCTCCACCACTATCTTGCTGGCTACTGTGAGCTTTTTTACTAGCCCATTCACTCTGCAGAGCATATTTCTTTTCTGCCTTAATAAATGTACATCCCCTGGTCCAATTCTTTGCTCAGGACCCCAAGAACCTGGAAAGAATCTCTTTGGAACCCAAAAGTAGGCAACAATGGTTTGCTTTCACCTACCTTTTTCCCTAAGAAAAATGAGGTGCATCTCTGTTAACACAGCAACAGTTGGGCACTACTGTGCAGATTTGTAATCCCTGCACCCTAGGAATTTGAGGCAGGAGGATCACAAGTTCCAGCCCAGCCTAAACAACTTAGTAACACAGTAAGACCCTACCTCCAAAATAAACAACAATAAAAACCCCAGTAACTAGAAATATTACATTCTTTTCCATTGCTGATAGATTTGCAACAAAGTCTATATGATCAGGTATATGCTCAGGTTCATTTGCCTGGTGTTGACCAAATTCAAGGGTGTCATAATTGCCATATATCACCATCACTCAGTGTCCAGGTGTGCAAGAGTCTTTCACAGTAAGGTACAGAGGGGTGAGGGAATGCAATGAAACAAAAGGCAACTTCTAGCTTGCTTCATCTCTCCTGGCCCTTTTCCTCTTCCTCCCTTGACAGTGAAGGGAGTAGACTTTGACCTCCTGGGGCCAGCATTTGTATATTCTGTCCTTTCATCTGGGCTGAAGAGAGGAGGGGTAGTGTTTATGCCCTAGGCTTGAGGAAGCTGGGAGAAGTCCTTTGTTTGTGAAGAAAAAAAATCTAACTATTAACATTCCATTTTGCTGTGTATGTTACAATATAAATATTGTTTTCCCCAGTGTTTTGAAGCACATTAAATGAAATTGAAATATTTAGTAATATGTTGTCTAAGTTAATATGTTTGTCTAAAAAATATTTCTCCTGTTTATGAGACAGGAAGTTAGGGCATGGCTAACACTACTGGGGAAAGGAGGCTTGATAAGTTCCTAGAAACATGTGCAGAACAGTTCCCAATGCCCTAAACAGAAACTTTTTGTGAGAAATCAAGCAGGTTTTCCACAAGATGGCCTAGGCCTGACATCAGCCTGAGGAGTGGGTGTTACAAAAAGGAGAGTCCATATTGAGTTTTTGTCACTATGTTCACCCTTGCATGGTGGCCCAATGTGGGGGACTGCCCCACTGATTTCACCCAAAGAAGGCTGTAAGCAGTGCAGGCTGTAAAGAGTCAACCCCGAAATTGGCTTGTTTATAGAAGTGAGTCTGGCCACTTTTGTGCCCAGATCGCGAAGTCCCCAAAGACCACCAAGGAGCCGATTCCGATGTAAACACACGAGGGTGGTGTATTCAAGCTCGAGCAGGGGCACTCAACCGTCACCGACACAGCAGATCAGGATTGAGAGCCCCGAATTTCAAATCAGCAGGGTTTTTATTGTGGCTACAGCAAGGTTTGGGGATGTTCCATTTAGCAGTTACATGATTGGTTGATATTTAGCAAGCATGGGGTGTACATGGGGGGCGGGGTTGAGGGGTGGCTACATGTAGAGTTTATGGGAAAAAGGAACAATCAGCACACTGACAGTGTTCTATAGATAATGGGCCCGGGAGCATCTGTTTTCTGGGCAGACAGAGGATTGAGTTAGGAGCTGTGTCCTTTTTTCATCTGTTGTCCCACAGCAAGGACATTTTATCATTATTTTATGGGCACAAAGGAGACTAGGGGAATAGTTGACTTCAGTGAAGTGGAATTTATGTCAAGGCCACTTCACTGTCTTATTCCAAGATGGAGTCAAATTTTAAAACGGAGTTAGTTAGGTCTCACAGCCACAGCCTGTGTGCTGAGGTCAGAGTGACTCACACTCAAATTCTGTTACCAGAGTTAAAACCTTCTTTACTAAAAAGACACGGTTAATTATTAACCTTAACCTATATTTTGTCTGTTCCGTTCCTAATTCAAGAATGCTTTGTCTCTTCCTTTACAAGCCTTGCCTACATCAGCAATGAATCCACAACAACTCCTCGTAGTCCCTCCATGTAGTCTCTTTACCTCAACTGAACTATGATGTCACCAATAAATGGTGACAGCTCTGAGTGTTCAGGGCCCTTGCTTGTTCAGCCTTGCTTGCATGAGCATTGGTTATCTTGGCTCCTCGTTTCTGTCTCTTTAATTCCGTCTTTGAGTTTTTCTTTTAACCTTGCATCATAGCACTGAGCAGGAGAATGGAACCTGCTGCAGGGGTCTCTGATAGCCTACCCTCATGCTGTAGGGTGTACTTTTTTTCCTACTTTTACTTGGTCCAAACTTGCTCTGCAAAGCTTGTTTGTTTTCTTCCCTTTAATAAAACTTTGATACCATTTGTGCTTGTCTTGACCAATTTTTTTGCTCAGGACAGAAAGAACCTAGAAGCCACCTCCAGAAAGAGACTCCAGCACCCCCAAACTTGGTAACTGCTTGGCACAGTTGTTCAATGCCCTCTTCTCCTTAAATCAACTGTCTTAGAAAAGATAAGTCTACGTTTCTTTGTATAAAAGGCATCTTTATTAGTTATAATATTGAGTAGCTGCTCATTCCCTTCATCTACTTTTGCATTTTTTAACCTCCATTTCTCAGTGTTTTGGAGGAAAACAAAGAAACAAGATTGTGGAAAAATAATAGGCCAACAAACATGGAGACTTCCTTCCTCAGACATTTGAAAAATAAAACAAGAAAGTGCATATCCGAGCTTGGAAAAACATAAAAGGAGGGTAAATTCCAGGTGCAGAAATTAAGTAGGAACTGAAAACTAGGGTAGCAATTATAAGAATGAATGCTGGGATATTCTAGAGAATGTTTATTAATTTCCATAATTCTCTTGGTCTTAAATTCCCAAAGAGTAGTAAATGATGACTCCTTCAGGCCAATGTAAAGTAGGGTTGGAACTGAAAGTCTGCATAAAAATGGGAATTTCAAAGGGCTATGTCTTAGTGAAATTGTATTTTAGAAAAACAGGGGAAAGGCAAGAAAACACTGTACACAGTGACAAAAATATGTTGCTGAGAAATCAAACCTCTAATTCTAGTACTGGAACTATACAACCCTCATGAGCTAGGAATTCCTAAGCCAAAAACTAATAGTAAAAATCAGTCCACGTAAGGGCTTCCCATGCATACAGCATGCAAAGTTAGTATGGAGAGGGCTTGTACTACACACATCACGTGTCAGTGACCAAAGTCATGCTTGTCATTAGGCTGGAGATGGGTGGCTGGATACCACATTTGAAAAGCAAATGTGTGTTTTTTCTTCATTTAATCACTAGCTATAGATAAGATCCACACAAACTTGAGGTTTCAAACTTTATATCAAGAGAATGTAATATCCTCTAAGTGTGCTGATAAGGTCCAGGGCCCGTACAAAATAAAATTCAGGCTATTGGAAATATTACCAGAATGATGCGTCACAGGGAAATTCTTTCTGGATTCTTGATGTCCCCAACAAACAATTGGACGAGACACACAGAAAAGTTAGTGGTATGTACATCTACTGCAGATAGAAAAGAAGTACACAGTGAGAGTGGACCATGAGGATAAGGGAAGGGGCTCTTTTTGGTGCCCAGAATTTCTATACTGGCTTCTCCTTCATATAAACAAGGCATTTGGGATGGTTGTCCTATCAAACACTCACTTAACCCGGTCTCAGATTTGAACTGTCCTGTGGAAGACTTGATAAATTTTGTGCCAGATGTAAATTAAGATCTGAAAGTAACAGGGCTGGGGATTTAGTTCAGTGGCACTGCACCTGCCTTGCAATCGCAAGGTCCTAAATTTGATCCCCAGTACAAAAAAAAAAAGTATTGAAAGTAGCACATTTCTGATTGGTCCTATTATGTCTTTCCAGGGTCCCTCCCAGGCTCTTGTTGTTTCAAACAAAGAATTGGACAGGAAATGAGATAGCAAGGTTTTACATTTAAAAGAAATACGCTTTGCCAAGTCCAGAGTGGGCCATCAAGAAAGAAAGAAAGCATTGTTCACAAGGCCAATGGCCACTGTCTTTTTATCCCCCATTCTGTCATCAGATTTAGGTCATCCTATGAAAAACCTACTTGGTCTTGGGACAGAAGAACTGAAGATAGCATTCACTAATTAATACCAGGTGCAGGGCTTGGAAGCTGTTCTGTGCATGGGTCCTGGATCTCTGTGATTGACAGGTCATGCCCACTTGCCCGGCCACTTCGACCCTAATCTGCCTCATTTCCACAGTGTTCAGAAACTGCAGTTATCCCAGATTCTGTGTTTTGCACTTGTGCCCTGGGTCTCATGACTTTGACAGATTACCCCCGCTTGCTTGACCAGTTTTGCCCATCTTCTCCTACCTCAGTGAGGCATTGGGAAAAACCTAAAGGTCTCAAAACAAACTAAATAGAGACATCCACCTGAGGAGTAAACAAGGACCTACTTCTCTCTGAAGTGGGTAAACACAGCCCATTTTATTTGCACAAGACAAATAACATAGAGATCACTATAGGTACAGGGAAAGTGGCAAAATCCTGGGGTCTTACCTGCTGCTCATGAAAAACATGATTTGTGTTTTCTCCAGAGACAGCCAAGGACTTCAAAACCATTTTTGCTACAAACATTAACTCTTCACCTATGGATATCTGTGGTGAGAGTGGGTCACTGAAAGAGCATACAGTGGTGACAAGGTTAATGGCAACCATCTTTTCTATCCCCCATTCTGACATCAGATCTAGGCCATCCTATCAAAAACCTTCTTGAGAGCCAGGGATTTAGCTCAGTGGTTTTGCTGCCTGCTTTGAAAGTGCAAGGTCTTGAGCTTGATCCCCGGTACCAACAAACAAACAAACAAAAAAACCTTCTTGACTTCATGCCAGAAGAACTGAAGATAGCACTCTCTGATTGGTCCAGGTACAAGTCTTGGGCACATGTGTCCTGGATTTCCCTGATAAGTCACACCTGCTTGCCTGGCTGGCTGGCTATGACCTAATCTCCTGTTTCATTTCACCCTGAGGGATATAAATCTCCATAATTCTTTATGGGTTGCTGAGAATGTGGCAGTCTGTTTTCATACAGCTACTGCCAGCTGAAAGAGGCTTGGGGATTATGTTCTCTCCAACTACCTCGGGATGTTGTGGCTGACTGGGTAGAAAACTCTGTCAGAAGACAATAATAAAAGAGTTAATGTCTGTATATCAAGAGCTGTGGAGCTGCCTGTTTAATGGGAGAAGCTTGGAGAATTTGTCAGGAGAGTCACAGGCTGCATTCTGGATCACTGTCCAAAGCCTTGAATGGACAAATTTTATTATTAGGTTGAGGATTCAGAGCCCCAAAATGAGAAGGAGCATGTCAAAATATCTTCTATGTGTCTAAAAAGGTGGACTATGACAGATCCAGCAATTATAGAACTCATCATGGAACATTTGATCTTCTAATTGACAGGTGTAAAGAAGCTCCAACTAGAACTCTCTTCAACCCCAATTATAGCTATAGATTGAGAGAAGGACTTTTCCAGAAAAAAAGCTAAAACATAGTAACACTTTTGTATCTATAAGGAACTAAAATTCTTTACCCTCAATATGCAGGATCATCCAGGGTTCCTTGCAGGAGATGGAGATGTCTGTGGACAGAGGCATTGCAGATTGCCCCAGGCCCCTTCAGTCCTCTTCATTGGAGCAGGAGGTGAGGGTTTTGGCTGGCCTAGCCCCTCTCTGGAAGTGGGGACAGTCAATCCTCCAGTTCTTTGTACCAGAAAGGTACATTGGCCACCCCACAGACAGAGTGGACACACATTCCACCTGAGGGCAAACTTGGTACAGTTGTGTGCCAGGGTCCCATTACTGTACATGTAAAGCAGGAGCTCTTTCCCTGACTGGCCTTGGGTTTGCCCTTGGATAACTTACTTGGGTGTACTTAAAGTGTTGCCAATTGTAACAGCCATAACTTTGGCCTGTCTTTTTTTCTCAGTCCTTCTCCTTTCATCCTTCTCCTTTTCAACCCCAAAAGGAAATGAGACAGAACACTCTGATACTCAACCACCTGGACTCTCTGAACTGGCAACAAAAGAGGATCTGGGAAAAATGAAATCAGAAATAATTACTCAGA
>NW_004624816.1:6145697-6169686 GCF_000247695.1 Heterocephalus glaber
CCTCAGTTGCCCGTGAACTAGCACAAACAATCAACAAGTGGGATCTCTTCTTATTAAAAAGCTTCTGCACAGCAAGAGAAACCACCAGCAGTGTGAACAGACAACCCACAATGTGGGAAAAAATCTTCAGCAGCTATTCCTCAGACAAAGGTGTACTATCTAGAATCTATAAAGAACTTAAAAAAAATCAGACCTCCCAAATTTAAAGACCCAAACCAAAAATGGGCATCTGAAATGAACAGACATTTCTCAGAAAAAGAAGTAGAAATAGCAAACATATGAAAAAACATTCAACATCACTGGTCAGTCAAGAGATACAAATGAAAACAAAGCTGAGATTCCACCTCACCCCAGAGAAAATGGCTGCTATTATGAAATCAACCAATAACAAATGCTGGCGGGGCTATAGGGAAAGAGGAACCCTGCTCCACTGCTGGTGGCAGTGTCAACTGGTGCAACCACTGTGGAAATCAGTATGGACCTACCTCAAAGAACCAGAACTGGAAGTCCTATTTGACCCAATTATTCCCCTGCTGGGGATCTTCCCCAAAGTATTAAAAGAATCCTACCACAGTGATATGTGTGCACTCATGTTTATAGCAGCACAGTTTGTAATAGCTAAAACTTGGAAACAGTCCAAATGCCCACCAACTAGAGACTGGATCAAGAAAATGTGGTTTTTAAAATAAAATGGAGTATTACTCAGCCATCAAAAATGAGAAATTAGAGACATTTATTGGTAAATGGATGCACATTGACATGCTACTCTTAAGTGAAGTAAACAGGACACACATGTGTAAATACCGAGTAGTTTCTCTCGTGTGAGAAACTGAAAGTGTAAATAAGGACTAAAAGGTATGATAGATAATGGGAAATAGGAAGAAAATTGGCAAAGGAGAAGGGGAAATGGGAAGGTTAGGGGAAAAGAAAGAAGGGAATGGAATTAATATGAAAAAATGAAAAAAGGAAACAAAGTCTTTGTAAATAGGAAGGGATGGAGGGGTTGAAGGGAGGGCAGCGAAAGGGGGTAAAAATAAGAACCAAGAGAGATTACGTAAAGGTGCAAATTTCCAATGATGAATGTCATTATATTGTATACCTAGAATGTACCAATAAAATATGAAAATGTTAAAATAAAATAACAAAAACTCAGGAAATTTGTAAACCTCCAGGCCAGAGCACACCCATGTTAGAGCTTGTGGCCTGACCTTCAGCAATCTTTTCCCCACTGGAACCTCAGCCCTTTAATACCAGAAAGACTGCAACTCACATTAGCTACTAAAGCAGCACACATTCCGAGAGAGACATGCGTACTAAGGAGCTCCTGAAATACCTCAGCACCCTGTAAATCATCTCTGTCGATCTGACCCAGAGATCCAACGAGAGGCGCCCCGGGTGGAATCCACATCTTCTTAAATTTGAAAGTCGGATTTATCTTCCTTCTTCCTATTCCCCTGCTGTCTTGGCACCTTTTCATTTGTGGCACCTTTTAGTTTCTGTTGGGATGGATCTGCCCTAGCGTATCTTCCCATCATCTTCAAATGCAGCAGCTTTTTCTTTTACCATTGGATGTACACCTGCAAGTCTTTGCTCACCCTACACAAGAACCTGGAATTGATCTCTCCAATGTACTGCACAGTATCAATTACATGTGATAAAGTAGATGAATAATTATTGGATAGCTTTATTATTTTTAAGTCTGTCATTCACATTGTCACTGATAAACAGGATCCTTGGCAGGAGAGAAAGACGATACACATAAAAACTTATGATTCGGGTGTGGTGGGGCACACCTGCAATCCCAGCACTCAGGAAGTTGAGGAGGATGGCCTGAAGTTCAAGGTTAGCCAGCCTGGGTCACTTAGCGAGTTCAGGGTCAGCCTGAATTACATAGTGAGACCCTGTCTCAAAAAAAGGGGGCTGGGATTTAGCTCAGTGGCACCGCATCTGCCTTGTAAGCACAAGGTCCTGAGTTTGATCCCGGTACTGAAAAATAAAAAAAAAAAGGAGTTTATATACAAATATTAGAATCTTGAATTTGAAATGTTAGTATGAAATCATAATTTTTTATCTTCGTTTTTTTCTGTACTGAGAATTGAACCCAGAGCCTTCACACTGAGCTGCATCCCCAATCCCTTTTCACTTTTTGTTTTGAGACTAGTAAAGGTAGAAACAATGGACCTGAGGAAGTCACTCCCTTCCCTCCATTTAATTTTAAACAATATCTTATAGTTATTCCTGCTTCCATTTTCCCAAGAAGGGTGGAAAATGAAATAAGAAAAACGCAGGGGATCTCTGATGCTCTGGGTGAGAGCATGTGCCTATTGGATCTCCTAGCCTGACTTTCTGGTCACCCTTGCCCCACCTTACCTCATTACAGGTTCATAAATATGCACTGTATGTCATAAATGTAACTAAAATCGTGAATTCTGAGACAAGCACGCCTGTTGAGCCCCCTAAGGTGACTCAGCCCTCTGTCAATCATTTCTGTCAACCACACTTAGCGATTCAAGGGGAAGCAACTAAGAGGAGATGAATGGCCTTTAAATTCCGAAAGCCTGATGCACCCATGCTTTTTGTTGCTGTTGCTGTTGCTATTTTTGTGTGCTGTGACCTGTGTGCAGTGCTTTTCTGTCACCCTAGCACCTTTCTCTGTGTGTGCTTTATCTTTTATTGGCATGAACTTGCCCTGAGCACAGCTTCCAGTGATCTTCAACAAATGTAGGTGCTTACTGCTTACTACTGGGTACACACTGGGCAATTCTTTCCTCATCATACATAAGAGCCTGGATTATACTGGCCCGTTAAACAGGAATACTACCACACACCCTTTTAAAAAATCTTTTTAAAAAACAACACAGAGCAAAATAGCTTTTAGCTCCATTCTTCCAAAAAGACCACCCAGATTATTGTGTTCTCTAAATACCATTTCCCATTAAAAGGAAATGAGACTCCTTGAAAAAAAAAAATGGCTGATCCCAGTTCTGAGGCAGGAAATGTAGAAGACAGAAGGAGACACTCCAGGACGGCCGCAGTCAAGCCCAAAGGACTCCACAACCAATTTACAGGGATGCCCACTAGCCGGAGATGAGCATACAGAGGCTCAGTGAGCATGACAACTGCTGGGAATTGAAACATCAACTATATTTAAAATAATGAGGTCATAACAATATTCAAAAGGAAACAAGGAAAAAGAGGCTGAACTGGTTTAAAACATGTCAATGAACCAACTATTTTCCTGCACTTGATCTTAGCAAAAAAGGCTGAGAAGTGATGGACCAACTATTTTAAAAATCGGTAAATAAAAGAGAGGAATTCATTCATCCTGGCCTGCGTTATAAAGTAGAAAACAAGGGAAGCTCTCTATAGCAATATTCTGTAATGGGCCAGGGATTTAGCTCAGTGTTTCCGCCACCCGCCTCTCAAGCGCAAGGTCCGAGTTCGATCCCCGGTACCAAAAAACCCCCAGAAATATTCTATAATGAGTTTGAATTAGAGCATCACCATTTTATAACTGCTAATAAATATGGATCCCGTCATGATCATATAGCCAATCATATGACCAAACTAGAGATAACCAAGTATTTGGCTCTTCACAAAAGAACAAAGTAGTCTGGAAAAAACTTTGAACCTGAGTTCAATTAAAACTCTCTAGATCTAACAATCAACTTAAAGGAAACAGGCAATTCGGCGGCCGGCCAGAAGGCAGGCTTGCGCCCGGGCTGGCCCCGCGCCACGCCAGAGCTCACGCACTCAGCAGGTTGGGCTGCGGCGGAGGCAGCCTTGGGAGCCGAGTTGGAAAGACGTCCTTGATCACCAGATTCATGCATGACAGTTTTGACAACACCTATCAGACAACAATTGGCATTGACTTTTTGTCAAAAACAATGTATTTGGATGATCGAACAATCAGGCTGCGGCTGTGGGATACTGCGAGTCAGGAACGTTCCTGTAGCCCTCATTCCCAGTTACATCCGTGATTCTGCTGCAGCTGTAGTATTTTGCGATGTAACAAATGTTAACTTATTCCAGCAAACTACAAAATGGATTGATGTCAGAACAGAAAGAGGAAGTGATGTTATCATCATGCTACTAGGAAATAAAACAGATCTTGCTGATAAGAGGCAAGTGTCAATTGAGGAAGGCGAGAGAAAAGCCAAAGAGCTGAATGTTATGTTTACTGAAACCAGTGCAAAAGCAGGCGACAGTGTAAAGCAGCTCTTCCGACGACGCGTAGCAGCAGCTTTGCCTGGAATGGAAAGCGCACAGGACAGAAGCAGAGCAGACATGATTGACATAAAGCTGGAAAAGCCTCAAGAGCAACCAGTCACCGAAGGAGGCTGTTCCTGCTAATCCCCCATAGCATCTTCAGCCCTGGTCCAGAAGCTCACTGGTTTGGCCTCTGTACTCTTTCACTGACTGCCGTGTGACATTGGCTTGAACCTTTTCCCTTCAATAATAACATATTGCAATTCATCATTGCTGGCTATCTCGTGGAGATGATCTATTAGCTTCACAAGCACAAAAAAGTCAGTGTCTTCATTATTTATATTTTACAAAAAGCCAAAAGATTCCAGTGATAACTGAAGATTAGATACATTTTCTTAACATTTTTTCTTTTTTAATGTTATGATAACATACTTCAAAATGATGGAAATGTAACCAGCATGCGTGGCTTGGTTAAGGAGCAGTATGTTCACGGCTTTTGTTCCTACCTATTTGATCTCTTACTGCTTTTCTCACTTCTTCCTTACCCTCCTCAGTTCCTATTCCTAATCTACCACAAAACACACAAGGTGGCAAGTAGCAATAGGCCAAGATGTCCAAACTTATTCTTGAGCACTGATATAAATTGCTTAGCCTTCTTTGAGTCAAAACTTAGCTATTGGCCAGGGATGTAGCGCAATGGTTTCATGTCTGCTGCACAAGAGCAAGGGCCCGAACTTGATCCCTGGTACAAAGAAAAGCAAAACTTAGCTATTGTGGTGGGCAGTACTTGAATGGAGAAAGGGTTATGCTGTATCTTAAAAATGAGTCCTCATTTGGGACAAGTTCCCAATGATGAATGTAACTGTATTTTATACCTAAAATGTACCCATAAACTTAGTGGAAAAATGAGTGCTCATGAACAGACTGAGTATGCAAAAGTAGAATATAAAATGTATTTCTGACAAAAACAAATAACCTTTTCACATGTGTTTTATTAGACTCTGGGAGACAAAAGTAACCAGTTAATTCTTCATGATAAAATCATAAAGTTCTAATGAACTATTTCTCCCAAGATTTTTTTTTTTTTTTTTTTTAGGTGCTGGGGATCGAACTTGGGTCCTTGCACTTGCGCAGCAGGCGGCAAAACCACTGAGCTAAATCCCCAGCCCTCTCCCAAGATTTTGAGATTGTGGAGACAGTTATTCATTTGTTTTTTTTAATCTTATTAAGCAATAGATTTTGCTTTTTTTTGTTTTTTCTTCCTTTAAATGCTATGCAAGGAAGGCCTTGTAAATGTCAAATTCTTTAAGAAGAACTAGTGGAAGAATTTAAGTTTAGCACCACAGTCGAAACTATTATAGCTTTAAAAAATGATGATATCTAAAGCTTGTCAACAAAGAACCTTTGTAAAATAGCAAATGCTCTTGCTTTGGACATTTGAGATCAATTGAAGATGGAAGTAAGCCCTTAGAGCAGTGGTGGGGAACTTAGGGTACGCACAGCATAGCAGGTTGTTTGTGTCATTGAAAACTCTAAAAGGTTTGCCATCATTGCAGAGGGAAGATCAGCAAAAGCAAGTATTGAAGAGGAAAAGGAAAGAATGGGAATATAAGTCAATATTATGCAGACTTATGCCTTATTTTTTAGCACTTTTAAAATGTTGGGTCTTTTAGGGTGGTTTTGCTTTTTATTAGAT
The DNA here is from genome assembly GCF_000247695.1 of Heterocephalus glaber. The sequence goes on from NW_004624816.1 coordinate 6,151,603, forward strand.
ATGTATAGTTTGGTTAATTAACTAGTGATTTAGTTTTATATTTAATCTATAATTAATCTTGTTTTTAGTGATATTTATTTCTTTGCTTTTTGTTAAACCCAAATTTTAGATGTTTTGTTGACTGTTTAGAGCTTCATCACCCTGGCAATATGTATTTCCCTTAAAACACTGCAAACAAAAATATACTAGGAGTGCACCCTTTTAATCTTTACTAGTTACTGTGAGATTGCTGTGTAAGTTAATAAACACATTTGTAAATACATTGTTTGCAGGGAGAAAATTTCTCGAATTAAAGCTCAGAAAAAGCCTGCTGAATTTATGTCTTAAGCATTACTTAACACAGTATAAATATGAAAAGACAACAGAAATAACTTCATACTTCTTCATGTCCTCATTGTAACAGAACCCTTAACTGAGGAAACCTTACTTCTCTCTCTTCTTCCTCCACTTCTCACTACTGTCACCTTGTAATATTCAGAGAGCACTTGGGTTATGGATCTGAAGAGAGAAATGCTTTCAGATAATCATTAGCCCACATACCAGTAACTTATACTCAAAGATGGGATGAAAAAATAAAAAATTTAAAAATTAAAAAAAAAAGATGAGATGGAGTTGTAAAGTGCTTTTATAATACAATATTACTGTTAAAAGCAAGGATTGACTCTTTTGTTTTATTTTAACATGGCATATCCTTAAATAAATATTGTATTGATTCAATATGGCAAAAAAAAAACCTTACAGGAAAAACAAGGGAAAAAGAAATTTGTTGTTTTTTTTTTAATTTTTGGTACCAGGGATTGAACTCGGGACCTTGTGTTTGTGAGGGAGATGCAGCGCCACTGAGCTAAATTCCTGGGCCTAAAAGGAACTTGTTTAACAACACCACAGGAATATGATCACAAGATTCACACCAGGGAACAATCATAAAAACAAGCTGGTTTCTACTTGCAAGTGAGAGAAACGAAAAGAAGATGGAGATGAAACCTGTGATTAACAGAGTTATGAAAGAAACATCAGCTGACTTCACTGAAAGGAACTTGTACTTTTCAGTCTGAAAGAGAAAGAGAGAGATACACAGAGACAGAGAGAAAGAATAAGAGATCTGGGCCAGGGATTTAGCTCAGTGGTTTTGCTGCCTGCTGTGGCAAGCACAAGGACCCAAGTTCAATCCCCGGTACCAAAAAAAAAAAAAAAAAGAATAAGAGATCTGATCATTGGTAGCTTGATAATAAAGAATTACTGTTTTATATGATATTATAGAATTTTAAATTAAAAGATTTCTTTTGGGGCTGCATACTGAAATATTTACAAATGAAATAATATCATTTGTAAAAAGTTTCCTGCAAAATAATCTAAGAAGGAAAAGGTGAGAAACTTAGCGGTATGTTAGTAAATGTTTAACAACCAGCTGTGGATAAAGGAGTCTTAATTTCTATTATTTGTATCATCTCCTATTTGTCATGGTGTAAATACTCCAATTGCTACAGCTTGTATCCGGATGTCCCCCCGAGAATTTCATAAGCTCCCAGGGAGGGATTTTGGGAATGACTGGATCATGGGTGAGTGATACTGGATTAGACTTCTGATCCATCTGGGTAAGGATGATGGATTTACTGAGGAGGGAAGACCCACCATGGGTGTGGGTGGCACCAAACAATAGGCTTGGAGCCTAGATGGAATACAAAGGGAAGGAAGGAAGGAAAGGCTCACTGCCTTCTATCTGCCCTGCCACGGACTGTTTCTCATCTGCCATGTCCCTCTGCCGTGCTGCCTGCCTGGGAGCCAGCTGACTATGGACTGAAACCTCTACAAACTGTGAACCAAAATAAACCTTTCCTTCTTTGACTTGTGGGTGTCGGGTATTTTGTCCCACTGACAAGAAAGTAATTAAGACATCAATCATGACAAATTCCAAGATGTCAGTGCTGTGGCAGACTCCGAGTTGGGAAGAAATGCTCATAGTCCATTCTTTCCCGGCAATGCAAGCTGGCTCCAGCAAATCACTAGGAAAGTTGCATAGATTAAGCAAAGTTGGGCAGGAACTGATGTTTTTTACCTAAAGTGGGTACAAGCAACCTCATTGCACTATCCAACTGGTTTGAACTTTTCTATAGTAAAAATTTTTTAATGTAAGTATTAAAGCCAAGTGTTGGTAGTACATGTCTGTAATCCTAGTGGTCAAGAGACTAAGACAGGATAGAAAGTTAAGGTCAGCCTGGGCTACATAGTAAGAATTTGTCTAAAAAAAATGAATAAAATAAAGTTAAATGAAACCATTAGCTTTCCTTCCCTAAGGAAACATGCAAATCATGGATTACATTGGATGCCTAAGGCAATGAGAAGTGGGAGTTTTCTCAGCTGAGTGCAGTTTTGTGTCAGAATGTTTTCAGTCGTCATCTGAGTAAAGATTCTTCCTTGCTTTTGCTCTTTCCTAAGTCCCAGAGATAAATGGGTGAGCTATCATCTTTAAGTTAGGCTGTGTTTATATACATATGTGTACATAGGCACATGTGTGTAAATACACACATCCACATACACACACACATCTCTATACACAAATACATCTCCAGTCCTCCATGTGACTGTGAGGATCTGACCCACGAATGGACCTGACTTGGGCAATAATGATTACAGTCTACCTTCACTGTGATAAACGTGCACCAGAGACTACCTGGACACAGGCCATATGTGAGCCAAGGCTGGATTTATTCTCTCTAGGTGTAGATAGGCTGAGATTGTGAATGATTTTAGCAGTTGGCTGGAAGAGAAGTTAAGTTTTTATAGGGTTTAGGGATGGGCTTATAATCCTAAGGAATCTAGGTAGAATGCTTGGGGTCAAAGTTCCAAGGACGGTTGTGCAGGTATGCAGACAATACTGGACTTCTCAGCACCAAGGAGATTGTATGTCCTGTCTGCATGGCCTTTTAGTGGTTTCCTGTTGTTTGTGGAGGGCTGCGTGCTTGCTAAGAGGGTCTCACTCAGGGCAGGCATGACATTCACTACAAAGACAATGTATAAAGTTTCCCAGAAATAACCTTGGGAATATCTCATGATCTTCTCACAACTGAAATAATGCAGAAAATACTTCTAAGAGTAGAGACTCCTATTATATTTGGGACATACAAAATAACATGCAGCTTCACTGGGAAATAAATCCTTCATGGTTTCATAAATTCCAGGAAAGCTTCTTAAAAAGTGCTGTTACAGGGCTGAGAGTGTAGCTCAGTGTCAGAGCTTTGGCAGCATATATGAGGCCTTCCATTTGCGCCCCACCACAGAAAAACTTAAAGCTCTGTGATGTTCCTAATTAGACTTAGCAACATGAAATCTAGACTTCCTATCACAAGCATAATAATAGTATTTATTATATGCTACTAGTTGTTCTAGGCATTTTATACATGTTAACTAATTTAATCACTTCAACAACACTATGAGGCAAGTGCTATTATTATCGGCATTTTACAGATTAGGAAACAAAGAGAAGGGCAGAGGTTATAATAATAGAAAACAAAAGAGACACTCTGGGAGTCTGAGGCAAGAGTCACAGTTCAAGCCCTGCCTTACTAACTTAGCAACTAAGCAGGACCTCTGTTGCAAAATAAAAAGTAAAAAAATGCTGGGGATGTAGCTCAGCGTGAAGACCCTAGGTTTGATTCCCAGCACCACCTCCACCACTCCTCCCCAAGAAAAAAGGAAAAGAAAAGAGAGGAGAGGGAAAACACAGTAGAACCAGAATTTGAACCCCAATAGCTTGGCCATAAAATCCAAGCTCTTTTTTTTGTTTATTTTTACAACACTGGGGATGAAACTCAGAGCCTTGTACGTGCTAAAAAATACTCTTTTCACTGCGCTACACCCCCACCCCTTTTTATACTGGGAATCAAACTCAAGGCCTCACGCTTGCCAGGTAGGCTCTGCACAGCTGAGCTACACCCCTGCCCCCCCCACTCCGCCCCACAGCCCTTTTAAAAAAATTTTTATTTTGAGACAGAGTCTTACTACATTACTAAATTGCCCGGGCTGGATTTGAACTTGCAGTCCTCCTGCCTCAGCCTCCCAAGTAGCTGGGATCATAGGCTTGTGCCATCATGCTCAGTTTGAATATCAGCTCTTAACCAGCTTTTCAACAAGCAGCGAGATTGGCCATAGCAGTTTCATCAGCGTTCATCCATTGGTTCCTTGTGGCAGCTGGAATGGGCATCAAAGCAGAAGACAGGCTCTGCTTCAGAATCACTCTGAGTTTCAGCGCTGATCTATAAAATACGGATCTCTTAAACTATTCTCTTCAGAACTTCTAATCCAACCATTAAATAAACTTGATAAGTGGTATTGATCTATTTGCACATATTTATTCTATTTCCAAGTACATTTTCTCAACTTTGTCTGCAATGAAACACATCTAAAGTTTGTAGAACCAAATCCCTCAGAAGGTTCTTTAGCAATCTAGATGCTACATTTATTATACTTTGTATTCCCACTGTTTTTCTCCCAAAACTCTATTTAAATCCAATGTTTCACATTTACTTTTAAAATTCTATCAAAACAAATAGGAAGAAAGCATAGCTTTTTGGAAACTTAAATCCAGTTCTACAATTAACTTATACATAGCCATTATTACAAGTTAAAATCTTATTATCATTCACTTACTATTTCACCTCTAGTTCCTAGTATTATCTATCTTAGAAACTAGACAGACACCATCTTAAACAATTTTTGATGAGTTAGGAGGCAAAGAGAAACTATAATCAAGAATTTATTTCAGACATGTTGCCTGCCATTCTCTAATTCTTCTTAGGCATTGCCAGATACTCTTAATAAACCATGTGAATCAAAATACTTTATACAACATGATTTAAATTGAATTTTACAATTTAAACAGAAGCTATTTATGTTCTGCTACAGTTTTTAATTACTCTAGGTTTCTATCTCCAGTTTTTCTTTATATTGAGAGATTCTCCACAAAAAGACCTAACACAACATTTTATACTTTTATGCTGCTATTCTGTCACCCACTCTATTAACTGAGATTTTAAACATGGAGAGAGCAATACAACTCAACTCCATTTGGTACTTCATATATTGTTATTACCATGACCCCTTCATCTACAGGCCCTCAGCCAATTTTCATTGACTCCTTTCATTTTGTGATTGCTCATGTTTAAGTCAAATCTGAATTATTTAAAATTGCATGAGGAAATGGCAAATGATTTGATAATGTTCAAATATAACCACCATCCCATAAGTGAATGATTTTGTAATTCTATCAAAACTGCAATTGGTTTTGTCAGAAGCAATTTGTTTTATAGAACCCATTGCTTATTTCAAATTATGATTCCCTTGGCCTTTAGATATTTGCATTTTCTTTTAATGTTTCTGACACTAAGTCATGGTACTGAGGTTAGATTAAACAGATGTATTGCTGTTCTTCATATTTAAATATGATGGCACATTGCTCTATATGTAAGATCTGCTGGAGAGACTGAAGGTGAACTATAATGTCTACCTAAATATTGCACATAAATGATATTTATTAAATATTATCCCATGGCCACTACCATTTGTTTGGTTTTGTTCTGAAAGTTATGTGGAATTTATGCTGGACTTGAGGCACCAAAGACTTGAGCCAAGTCTCCAATTGCAGTATTTCAACCTAATATGCCTGCTACTGTCAATTCCCAGTAATAATCTACCCGGCCTCATTGCTCACACTGGTATTTTTTCCCAGGCCACTGGCTGTCAGTTGTTGTAATCCTGGTATGTCTTCTTGTCATAATCAGTGCTGCTATTGTTACCATTTCATTCTCATTATAATCACTACTATTAAGCAGCGTATTCTGAACTTTTATATATGTTACAATAATCTAACTTTTAAATATACTAGAATAACATATCACAGAGAAGGCTCATTTTCTGCTCTTCAAAGATGAAATGGCTAGGTAGATTTCTTTTATTAACCTTGATTCACATTTATTATTATGCCATGCTAAGAAATTTACATTCATAGGGCCGGGGATTTAGCTCAGTGGTTCTGCGGCCTTCCTCGCAAGCTCAAGGTCCTGAGTTCAATCCCTGGTACTGAAAAAGAATAAAAGAATAAAAAAAGAATAAAGAAATTTACATTTGTGGGCTGGGATGTAGCTCAGTGGTAAAGCCCTCACCTAGCAGGCATAAACCCTAGTAGATCCCCAGCATCCAAAAGAAAAGAAAAAAAAGTCAAGAAATTTGCAAGTATTATATTATTTAGTACTCAAGGTAAAAACTTTTATTTGCATTTAACAGGTAATAAGTTGAAATTCAGTGAAGGTAGGCAATTTTTTTAAGGTCACACAGTAATGTATTTCCAGAGCCACCCTTTAATTCCTGTGGGTAAAGGACATGTAGGAATGGAAGGATTTCTGACCCCAAGGAAGCAGAGGAGGGGAGTTGGACTCCATTTCTGTTTCTAGAATGTGGAGTATGAGGCACATCAGCAGCTTGAGGAGAGACAAAGTCTCCTAAATGAACTAAAGGAAGGAGAGCAGGGAGGGAAAAGGTAGGAGTAACATTGTTATAGAGTTCTTTATTTCATTAATGTAAAATGTCCCCTTTAGTTCTACTTAATGCTTTGCTTTGGGTAAAATCCCAGACAGTTTTTAACACTCTTAGATAATATATACACTGTCTTTTCTGTTTTAATGTTTAGAGGCCCAGTCCAGTGTGAGAATGAGAATCCCCGACTCCATTTCGCTTAGTTTCTTCATGCTTTGTCTACTCCAGCCACAGAGTCTGCAGCAAGGCCAAGGGATGTGATCAACTTCTGTCTGCTACCTCACCTCCTCTCCAGGGCTGGGCTGGGAGGGAAGCCTCACGGTGTTATCTACGGCTGTTACTGTGATCTGCATGCTCCAATTTGACTTCCTCTCTTGAGGACCAATGTGGCTTTCTCCAAGATAGCCTTAGTGGATTTGCAACTGCTCACCCCTTGATCCCAGTTGCCTGCTTTCCACTCTTTTTCAGTCCTGATGGAGCTGGGTACCACTCTCCCTCCTGAAAAGCCTTTGGGAACAGATTCCTTTTCTAGACTTCAGGCCAGCTCCTTCACCCCACTCTCACCGAGGGGTGTATTTTCGGTGCAAAGGGAACATATACATTGCCTTGCCTGTTGTGTACCATCGACAGCTGTGCTCTCTCCCTAGGCAACCTTGCCTCTCTCACCTCTGCTGCTTCAAGTCAGCTCACCATGACTTCTTATATGGCCCACATGCTCCCCTAATTCCAGGGTTACCACCCAGACTCTAAATGAAACTTCCTCCCTTAGCAAGAGGCGATGGGCTATCCCACTCCGTGTTCCCCATGACAGTGAAGGAAGTACACAGCATCCCTGTGACTCTACCAAGTGCATCTTTTGCTCCTCTACTCTTTTGGAGGCTAGAAAAATAGTCGTACCATTTATTAGCATGTCTCATTTGGAGGGTCTGGAATCTCATTTTAGATCTAGGGGTCTTTTATTTTGCACTGCTATGACAGAATGCCATAACCTGGGTAATTTATAGTGGACAAAAATGTAATTGGCTCATGGTTCCAGAGGCTAGGAAGTCTAAGACTGGGGGGGCTGACATCTGGTGAGGGCCTTCTTGTTGGCCATCCCATGGTAAAGGCTGAAAAAAGGTGAGAGAGAAAACTCACCCTTTTATACGGAACAGACTCTCCAGATAAGGAACGAGCCCTACAGTAACTAACATTGCCCCTTCCTGAAGCCACAGCCCTCCTAGCCTGCAGGAGGACCTTTACCTGGTAAAGGGTTAGGGTTAGGGTAAAGGTCCCTCCTCTTACTACTATACATTGGTAATTAAATTTCACCAAGAGTCTTGGAAGGACATACATTCAAACCCTAACAGCAGAGTTATTTCAGTTCGCCTGCACCGTGTTTAGCATTTAGGTTCTCCAGCAAAATAGAGATGTGGGATCTAACAACATTCTCTTGCATCTGTATCACCACGCTTACCTTCTTCTTAGCGCTATTTGCTGATATACCTTTTCCTGTTCTTTTATGTCCAACTTCCCTGGGTCATTTTGTTTTCAATATATCTCTTATGGAAGGTCAATTGAGTTTTTTTTAAAAAAAATACATCAGTATTTTAATCAAGTACATTTAGCTCACTCATTTTGATATTTCCTGGCATTTTATTTTGTCCATTTTGTTTTCTATGTTTTCTAGTTGTTTATTCTCCCTTTTTCTCCCCTCTCCCCAACCACTTTGAATGAATTGTTTGAGTGTTCTTTCTTCATTTTTTTCCCTCAGTCTGAAAGTTGTAGAATTTATTTTTCTGTGTCTGTGGGTTTTATTTTGTTATATTGTTTTGTTTTTGAATACTAGGAAAACTGGGAATTGAACCTCCAGCCTTTGCACTGAACTATATCCCAGCCCTATTTATTTGTTTACTTCCTTATAGACAGGGTTTCACTAAGTTACTGAATTCCTCAGGCTGGGCTTGAACATGTGATCCTCCTGCATCAGCCTCCTAAGGGCTGGGATTATAGATATGTGACATCGCACCCAGATACCTAGAGAATCTCTAAATGCGAATCGGATGGTTTTCCTTGAGTGAGGCAGAGCGCAGTGGGGCTGATCTCTGTGGCTGAGCTTTAGCTCCCATCCTTGTGCTCCATCACACCCTGGGAGGAAATTTTCTTTAACCTTCCCTTATTTCCCCCCCTGCTCTTACCCGGGACTTTATGCGAGCCCTTACACCTCTGCTTGGATTCTTAATCATTAGTTTAGGTCCAAGCATTTTTTGTTTCCTATTTAACGGCTTCAATATAGGATTCATGAAAGTTGAAAGTGTATTTATCTCCTTCACTATGACCAGGAAGAAATTCTTACCCCAGCCCACATTCACGAGCCCCCTGCCACTGTCACTGTCCCCAGACCCAGTAGGAAGTTACTTGGTCCCCTGCATCCTGAGGCTGCTTGTCCTGCTCCGAATGGTCAGGCAAAGGAGCATCCCCGTGGTCTACTGCCACCCAGTGCCTGGCCTTTACCTCTTGACTAGCTAAGGATTCTCCAGTGACTTTTTGGGCTCCCCAACCTCGGGCTCTGGCCCCCTCTGGTGGCCATTAGCGGGCAGTACACCGTCAGCTCTGAGTTCTAGACCTTTGCCCGTTGGCTGCTATTCTTAAAAGCATCCCTGGCTCTTAAGTATCCAACTGCAGAAACAAAGATTGGGTCTGAAAAAGGAGAACTGAGCACACTCTCTTACCATCACTCCAATATTGTCCCCTTTCACTAACACTTCTGAAGAAATTCACAGACAGGCTGGAGACACTGTGTTAGTCAGCTTTCTGTCACAATAACAGGTCACTGGTCTGTTAGGAAGTGGGCCACACTGCAGGGGGTGAGTGGCAGGCCAGTGAGTGAAGCTTCCTCTGTGTTTACATCCCTCACATTACTGAATGACCTCTGCCTCCTATAGATCAGCTGCAGCGTTGGATTCTCATAGGAGCACAAGTGCTACTGTGAACCACGCACACAGGGGATCTAGGTTTCATGCTCCTTATGAGAGTCTAATACCTGATATTTGAGATGGATCTGAGGTAGTGATGCTGGTGCTGGGGAGGGGCTGCAAATACAAATGAACATTAGCAGAGAGGTTTGACTGCACAGAGACCATAATAAATCAATTGCTGGCAGACTCACACCAAAACATATCAGTAACATTTAAGGTACAGGCTTTACAGTGGCAAGTGAGTCGATATCCTTCCATTCTACTGCTGCGTCTGGTGCAGGCTTTAAATCAGAATCCAACACTTACATTAGTTCCTGCGTGGCCAGCCTATTTTATTTACCACTTCCATCCGCACTGCTTTCCTGCACTGTCTGCTTGTCTCAGTCACAGTTTTGGTAAAGCTCACAAGCTAACCTGAACCAAAATGAGTAAAACACAAACATCACTGAAAGGTTTTTTTGAAAAGGAAGAAAGACTCAATTGCGAGACGGCAGAAGACATTAAGACTACCAACAAAAAGAAAGCTACATTTAAAAGAAAATACCAAAAGTCTCTCTTAAATTGCAATGCCTAATTCACATTCTTTAAGCCAGCTTTGTATAGTATGCAGCAACCAACTATTCATTGAAGCCATGAAACATTCAAAGCTGCTTTGCCACACAGAGACTAAGAACCCTGCATTAAAGGAAAAGCCTTTGGAGTTTTTCCAAGGAAAAAATGTGAGCACAAAGGACAGAAGCAATTATATTGAAGTCCACCATTTCATCAAGTGTGACTGCACTGATAACATCGTTTTTAGTAGCCAGCCATGTTGCTAAAGCTAGGGAGTCCTTTACTGTTGATCAGTTGATCCTACCTGCTGCTAAGGACATTTGTCATGAACTTTTAGGAGAAACTTTCTGCACTATATTTGATGAGTTGATGAAATAGCAGAGGTTATGAAGGCATCATTGTTAGAGAGGATTAATGAGCCACCATGCTACACAAGTCTACTAATGATTGCAACAAGACAACAATGCTTGTGTTTATGTGATATGTTTTTCAGGATGATGTGCATGAGGATGTGTTATACACACTTTTGTTGTCAACCAACACCACAGCAGTAGAACTATTCAAGTCTTTGAACGATTACATATTAGCAAAACTGAATTGGTTATTTTGTGTCAGTATATGCATAGGTGGAGTGGCTCCCATGACTGAATGGCTTTCTGGTCAAAGAGGTCGCTTCTCGGGTCAAAGAGGTAGCTTCTGAGTGTAAGTCTATGTACTGTGTCATCCACAGAGAAATGGTGCCTAGCCAGAAAATGTCGCTTGAGCCTAACAGTGTTTTGCAGGATGTAATTAAAGCTATTAACCACATTAAGTACATGCCCTTAACTCATGTCCATCTATGCAGCTCTGTGAGGAGATGGATACAGAGAACACTTTTGTCTTATACACAGAAGTAAGATGTTTTTCTAAAAGTAGATCACTGGGCAGAGCTTTGAGTTCCAAGAGCTACTCCCCAGATTTCTTTTAGAAAAATGGTCACAAAATAAAAGATCCAATCAACAAACATACAAGTAAAATGAACAGAGATGTCTCAGGAGAAGTAAAAATAGCCAACAACCACATGAAAAAATGTTCAACATCTCTGGCCATTAGAGAAATGGAAATAAAAATGATGGTAAGATGTCATCATACACCAGAAAGAATGCCAATCAAGAAGTCAAAGAATAACAAATGCAGGCATGAGCTGGAGTGGAAAAAGCAGCCCTCCTACATTGTTAGTGGGAATGTAAACTAGTACAACCACCAAAGAAATCAATACAGAGACTTCTCAAAGAACTAAAATTAGAAATTCCATATGACTCAACGATGCCCCTGCCAGGTATCTTCCTAAAAGAGCTAAAGATATTGTATTATAGCGATACATGCACAACAATGTTGACAGCGCAAAACCTGTAACAGCCAAATCCCGGGAGCAGCCAGAACGCTCACCAACAGATGAATGGAGAAGATTTGGTATCCATACATAATGGGATACTACTCAGCTATAAAGAAGGATAAACTCAAGACATTTGTAACAAAATGGATGCACCTAGAAAATATAATATTTAGTAAAATAAATCACCATAAGGTATTTCTCTTTTGAGTAAGGTGAAGTACAAACAGCAAAATAAAAGCCTAATAGAAGGAAATGAGGGGATAGATCTCTTGCAAATGAGAAGGGATCCAGGAGATTGAGGATGAGAGGAAACAGAGAAAGGGATGTATGAAGATTTAAGACATGCCATGTACAGATGCCAAATACCTACAATGAATGTAAGTCTATGTCATAAACATGAGCTAAGAATAAGAATAACAACAAGAATGGAAATGAGGAAAGGGGATTTTAAAATGAAGGGAGGGATGTGTGTGGGAGTGGAAAGGAAATTAAAAAACAAATAAACTGTATTATATACATGCACCTACTCCCCAAGATGAATGTGGTACGGAAAAGTTTTAGATAACTTAGTAGATTGAATATTAAGGTAGTTGTAAAAGCAAAATAAGTAATGTGTTCTTTTAAGATTTGCTTTTCCTGTAACTCTCGTCATTTAAGGTGAAGGTAATCTTATTCTTTAACCAGTAACTTCATTGACCTAACAAGTTACCATGCCAGGGTGAATTTGCACTGTGTATGTGTCTATCTTGTGTCTGTGACTTGTAAATAGGAACTGGAATTGTATTTACACATCAAAGACCACTAGGAATGAGATAATGGCTAAAAAGGATATGAAAAGGGAAACGCTGGACAAAGGGGCACCATACTGACCAGACCGTTTCTGGTGGCCCCGCCCACTTGCAAGTAGAACGTTTTATTATTTTACCTGAATTCTGTGTCTCCATGTATTTCTTTCTGAGATTTCTGGAATAAATTGTAAACTTCATGTACTGAAAACATGTACTAATAAAATTTTTAAAAAGATAAATGGTCACAATTGGCAGCACATGTTAGCAACACCGAATGAGTCACAAAACTTGCTTACCTGTGTGACATATTAAACTTGCTCAACTAACTCAATCTGTCACTTCAGGCAAGAATGATAATTGTTCAAGTTAAAGTGGCTGCATTCAAAGCCAAGCTGGAATTATGGGGGCAATGAATAAACATTGGGATTTTTTTTACACATTTCAAACTTTAGCAGAGATTTTAAAGGAGACTGAGCCGGGGCCTTCTTTCTCCCAGCTGATCAATAATCACTTGTCTCAGCTTTCAGGTATTTGAGCGTTACTTCCCAACTACAAAAGACTCCCAAACTTGTGAATAAGCCAGGTGAATTGACTTTGTCCTGGCTACAGGAGGATCAACTGCTTGGAATCACAAATGACAGTAACCTTAAAAGTATATTTAAGACAACTTCAAATCTCCAGGTGGAATATTCTGCACTAAAAAACCGGTACCTGTTTTCAGCATCCTATCTTTGTGAAGCTGGGTTTTCTGCAGTGACAACAACCAAAATGAAATTAGAGTAGACACACTTCAAGTGTCACTCGATCCCATCACCTCCAGATGGAACCATCTAGATGTGGAAAATAAGCTCAGAGCTCCCACTGATTCTCCATTCTAGTGAGTTGTATGATTATTTCAGTATGTATTTCAATGTAATAATAACAGAAATAAACTGCATTATAAATGTAATCTGCCTGAATCATCCTGAAGCCATCCCTTCTCTTCCATCTTTGCCCTAACCTTCTTTCAGTCCTCGGAAAAATTACCTTCCAAGAAACTGGTCTCTGATACCATAAAGCTGGGGCCACTGCTCTAACAAATACCTGAGATAACCAACTTATAAAGAGAAAAGATTTATTTTGGCATATAGTTTTGGAGGTGTCAGTCCATAGTTTGTTGGGCCTGGGTGAGGCAACACACCATGGCAATGGCACTTATCTAATGACCAAAGAGAGTGGAAATTCCACAGTCCCCAGTGACCCCAAAACCTTCCACTAGGCCCCACCTCTTGAAGTTTCCACCATCTCCAATAGTGCCAAGCTGGGATAAAAGCTTTTACCACATTGGCCTCTGGGACATTCCAGATCCTAACCATAGCACACTGCAATCTTTCTCTTTTAGAAGTGCTTACGTCTGCTTTTCAGGAAAGACAATGGGTCTCAAAACGAGGAGAAGATTAAGATGAGCAGTGCCTCCTTTTGGCAGTAGACAGCCAGAAAACTTCTCTGGTTTTGTAGAACTTAATTAAACTGAAGGTTCAATGTCCCTACCTAGTGATCAGAACCCTGACACTATCTGAAGATTTTGCCAGGAAATCTGTCAGTGACCTCTACCCATAGGTCAGGCACATCACCTAAATGTTCAAAGGGAACAGCTATGTAGTCATGAGTTTTTAGTTCCTGGAAGGACTCTGGCGGACTCAGTGAGGCAAGGAGGTAATGTACCTAGCTAGTAGCTTGAACTTGCCCTCCCTAGAGTACCCTGTTCTTGCCCAATGTTTCAGACACATGGAGCAGCACTCCAGCTACTCCACAGTGCGGTTAGTGGGGGAGTCTTCTTCTGAGTAGGTAATTAGAGACTCAGAGATATTGGGTAGGTCTGAACCTCATGTAACACAAGGTTTTGCAAATACTGATGAATGCTAACAATGGGTACCAAAGAATGACATCATGGAGAGGTGGACTGTTTTTGATGCCTGTGGTCCTCAGTCTTACTTGACTTAGAGCCTATGGCCCAGTGATCTCCTGCAATAGGTATTGTCAAAGTGTGGCCTGTTGGTCAAATCGGGCCTGTCATCTTTTTTTGTACGGTCCATGAGCAAAAACTTCTTTTTACAATTTTAAATGGTTGAGACAAATCAAAAGAAGAATTTCATGATACATTAAAATTATTTGAAATCAAAACTTTCTATGTCCATAAGTAAAGTTTTAATGGAATACAGCCTCATTCATTTGTTTATATATCATCTGTAGCTGTTCTAATATCACAGTAGGGTTGAAAAGTTACAAGAGAAGCCATATGCCCCACTAAGCCAATAATAGTTACTATCTGGCCCTTAAAAGAAAAAGTTTGCTGTCTCCTAGAAAACTTGTTTCTCCTAGTTCATCACAGACTTCAGAACCTAATTAGATGGAGGAAAGAATTTGTACTGAAGCCTCTCAGGGCACGAGTTCACATTGGGAAAACCTGAACCGAAGAGTTTGGATTTAATCCAGATTTTGGATTTAGTCCACAGGGAGCCTGCAAAGTTAGGGCCAGGATTAGGCCATTTCATGGCATCAGTGAGTAGGAAGAACTAAATGGGAAGAATGGTACGGAGACAGTGGTGTGAAAGAACAATCGAGGGCTTGAAGTAAGAAGCATCCAAGAACTGGCTTCTGATGGCACGCTGGGGACAATGGCAGAGGGTGGCAGTCAGGCTGCAATCCAAGAAGTGAAGACAAGGAGGCCAAGGCCATAAAAAGAATGCAGACAAGGCACTAACAGCCTGTGTTCCCTAGACATCTGATCAATTCAGAGGGCAAAGTAAGTTGCTACCTGGTGTCATGCTTAACCCAATGATCCTACAGGTAGATTTCTTTCCTAGTGGCATCTTTAAAAATACTACTGAGCACCAACATATTACGGATATGCAGCAAAAGTATGGACACACAAGGTAAGTAGTTTAACAGGCATTACTGTGTAAAATCACAGGGAGAAATGACCAGGGAAGTCTCCAACTCTATAAGTCTCTTCCTAATCTCCCCACAGTAATCATGGTTCTGCTCAGACACCTCTGGGATCCTTGCCATATTTTTCTATTGGATTGAAATTAACTGGTATGATTAGAGTTATTATGGAGAGGAAATCACCATAATTTTCCAAACAAAATAAGGCTACATAATTGTTTCTACAAAATTATATCAGAAGATAAGCTATTATCACTTTGCAGAGTTCTCTGAGCAATATGTTTACTACTGGAAAGGGGAAAATTATGAAGTTAATATTTTAAAACATGAAAATAGCTTTATAATACTACTTGATGTTGACATAGAGTATGATTTCCACTATTCAGAATTCATCTTCAGTTAGTAAAAGTATTAGCAATTGTAAAGTCCAAATTCAACTTTGAGTTTGACTTTCAAAAAGTGAATTTCAATAAAAAGAGTAGTTGATTTTTATCTTTTAAATTTCCATTTTAAGGTAGAGATATATTTCTACAAGAGTGGTTTAATGGGGGCACACATCTTTGTAATAGGTAGGAGTTTTTAAATTGCTGTATGATAGTTTACATAGCATAAATTTGAAGATAAGTACCTACAATTTTTGTATGTGTTAAGTTTTTTTTAACCTCCCTGCATTTCTTATGCTACTCTCAATTTGCCAACCTTCTAGTATAAAAAGTACTTTCTTAGGGAGCCCATGCTTAGCAACATCATTGAGCAGTGCAGCCTCAAGTGGATTTTTGTCAGGGGCAAGGGTAGTGTGGGAAAGACCACCTGCAGGTGAGGGGACTACCTTGAGGAACATCGAGAAAGCGGTGGGATGTACCACTGAGCTAAGGGGAGACCAGAGATAGTCTTTCCCACTACGAGCTGGGGTCTTCTGGGTTGTACTCTTCGGAAATTACCTGCAGCTTATGGAAGATGCCTCCTAAATTCAGGACTTTCACTCTCTGAGTTGGACTATCTATTGGAGCTCAAGTGCAAAACCCCAGTGACCCCAGCACCTGGGGAAGCAGAGGAGCACTTAGGTGTCCCAGTTGGCTGGATAGGACCAAGTGAGCTCAGAGGAGCAGGAAGGGCACTTAGTGGTGTGAAGAGTTAAGAGTGGAAAGTGTGGGAAAGGGAAAGGACCAAACTGTCTCAGTCAGCTGGGAGGGGTCCCTGAAGCCCTAGACTCCTAGACCAGAGAACTGAACCATCCTGAAGTTAGCAAGGAGTGCAAAGGGATTCTTGGCTTATAATTGGGGGAGAGGGCAGAGGTAATCTGTACCAGCTGGGCAGCTGGACCATACCATTCTGTGCCCACCAAAGAAGCAAGCACCAGGCCTGACTGAATCAGTCAGCCAAACTTTACTTAGCACTCTAGGCCAAATGGAGGGGCCAGTAGGTGAGGTCTAGAGGGTTCCCTACAGGTATTAAGCTTGATCCCACAGTGAACCATACTCTCCTCAAGATTGCTGATTCACGGACTGTGATGGTGGTGCATGCCTGTACTTCCAGCACTTAGAAGGCTGAGGCAGGAGGATTGCGGTGAATTCAAGGCCAGCCTGCACTACATAATGAGTTCAAGGCCAACCTGAACTACATAGGAGCCCTGTCCAACCCCCCCCCCCAAAACAACAAAAACAACAACAACAAAAACCGGGATCCAGGGCCAGGGATTTAGCTCAGTGGCACTGCCCCTGCCTCCCAAACACAAGGTCCTGAGTTCAATCCCCGGTACCAAGAAATTTGAAAAGTTAAAAAAAATGAGATCCAGATCTCTGGTCCTGGGACCTCACATCCCACATTTCCCCTTGAAGCCTCTCATTCCCCACCTTTCCACCTTTTCTTTGTGCAGGTGCAGCCTGGCAGTCCAGCTCTCCAAGGGGAGTGAGAGTGTTCTGATCATTTCCACAGACCCAGCTCACAACATCTCAGGTGCTTTTGACCAGAAGTTCTCCAAGGTGCCAACCAAGGTCAAAGGCTATGACAATCTCTTCGCTATGCCCTTTCTCAACATACCCACAGAGGAACAAGTGAAAAATGTTTGAAGGGCAGGAGGGAGGCAAGAGTGGCTGGAGCTAAGTAAGCAAGGGGAAGGGAAAGGGAAATTGGGCAACCAACCAGAGGTACACAGTATGGGACATTGCAAGCCACAGTGAGCAGTTTGACTTTTCATTCTAAATTAAATGGGGGAGCAACCCATTTGGGACCCCTCCTGTCTCTCAGGAGCTATTCACTCTCCATTCCTATTCCCCAGTAAATTTCCCATTCTTAAAAATAATAATAATAATAATAAAGTACTTTCTTAAAATATTTTTAAAGTAATGTTAGGACAAGTGTGGTGGTACATACTTATAATCCCAGCATTCTTGCAGGCTGAGGCAGGAAGATCACAAGGTCAAGCCCAACTTAGGTAATTTAGTGACTTAATGAGACCCTGTCTCAAAATACAAAATTAAAAAGGTGATGGGGAGTGAGTTAATCTCTCTAAGCTACAGACTCATACCCTAATATATTCCTAAATATAGGAATTATATTCTAATATATTAAATTATGTTTGTGTCACATATAAATGTAGAATATATATTAATCCTCACCTTATAAGATAGTTTAGAAGGATAACTGAAGAAAAGCAATAATGCTTAGACCACCCCCGCCCCCCCAGCACAGAGAAGGTGAGCCACTCCCAGCACCCAGGAGGAGGCTTCTGGGTTGCCATACCACCCCTCTCCCTGCCCCAGTGCAGAGGAGGTGAGCCACATGGGTGCCAGCAGCACTGCACCTCCAAATGAGAAGACATGTAAACAAGTCTCAAAACCAGACTTCCAGATCACCTACAACCCCAAAGGGAAATGAGATGGAACACTCTGATACTCAACCACCTGGACTCCCTGAACTGGCAACAAAAGAGGATCTGGAAAAAATGAAATCAGAA
>NW_004624816.1:6174512-6194769 GCF_000247695.1 Heterocephalus glaber
AAGAACCAAGATATGTCATGTGAAGGTACAAGATCCCAATGATGAATGTAACTGTATTTTATGCCTAAAATGTACCAATAAACTTAATGAAAAAAAATAATGCTTAGCATACAAACGCATGTTCTAAACTGTAATAATGAGGCAATATGCTGTCTTTACATTGTAAGTTTTATCTCTAATTTAATAATAAACACTACAATTTATTTATTTATTTATTTATTTTTAGTACAGGGGCTCAAACTTGGGACCTTGCACTTGCAAGGCAGGCTGTGGCACCACTGAGCTAAATCCCTGGCCCCAACACTACAATTTATTAAGTTCATAATACAGTAGGGACCCTATATGTTGCCTGTCATTTAATCCTCAAAGAACTCTATGGAGTATTATTATTTTCATTTTATAAATTAGGATCCTAACTCAAAGTAAGAGTTTCACAGATTGTAATTGTTAACCCTGGAATTAAATCCAGATGTGTCAGACTTCATAGTCTATATTCTAAGACAGAGAAATAAATAGATTTTAATTCAAATTTCAAATTAAGAACACAAAAAAATTATCAAAGACTACCATGTCAAAAGGACTAATGATGGCATTTTGGAATGAGTCTTCATGGCCAAAGATGAGACAACCATCCTATAGACTGAAATACATAAAATGTATTAAAAAATCAAGCTGGTGTGGTGGCACACACCAGTAAATTCAGCACTCTGAGAGACTGAGGCAGGTAGAACACAAGTTTGAGCCCAGCCTAAGCAACTCAGTGCCTTAGCAAGACCTTGTCTCAAAATAAAAATAATAAAAATTAAAAAGGGCTGGAGATGTAGTGCAGTGAGAAGGCCCTGGGTTCATTCTTATACCAGACAAAAATAAAATCAAGAGTTCAATTATTTTCTTTTTTAAACATTTCACTGGGTACTTTGGGGGGTAACTAGAGCAGTAGCTCATTATCTTGAAAATTGGTGAATAAGGGGAGAGAATCAAGTATTTTTTTTTTTTTCAAATCTGGGTAGAGGTCTGCAAATACCTGGAGAAGATTATTCTGGGAAAATGTGAAGTCCTTGAAAGCCACGCCTGGCTTCTCCCACCTACCCACTACTCGTCAGGGCCTAAGTGGTGGCCCAAGGTGGCTTCTGGGCAGTAGTGGGAAGGGTCTGATGGAAAGTTATTATTCTAGTATTTTAGGCCCAGAAGGCTTTAACCTGCAGAAACCCATTTCTGTAAGAAGGAGAGAGAGAGAGAGAGAGAGAGAGAGAGAGAGAGAGAGAGAGAGAGAGAGAATCTACTTTATATTTATTCTTCACTAAAATGCAGCAGCATGGAGGAAGATCCTAGAAGCCTTTGCCATGGCTCACCAATCTCTGGAAAGCCAGATACTTGAGGTAAAATATATCTCCAGGGAAAAAGAAAGATCAGATTTAGAGAAAAAGTACTAGAAAAAAACAAGCCTAGTACAACTGCCAAATTAAATACAGCATGCATTATTTCAAATATATTTATACCAAGAAAGTTTTCATTTTTCAAAAAGGCAAATTTAACTGAGTATCTGAAATTTGTATTTGCTGTTGTTAGTAATCCTGCCTCAGAGAGGTAGCTGCTCTGCTCCAACTCCTTCCTCCCCATCCTACCCTACCCTACTGCACCATCTCTTCTACAGAATTCAGCAAAGCCGAGTAACAGGGAGAAAGGCAGGTGTACACAGGAAGAAGTAAAGGAGGGAAAGGGGACAGAAGGGAAAGAAAACAGGAGGGAAAGCAGCAAAGGGAAGAAGTATGAGAGAGGGAGAGGGAGAGACCGGGAGAGGTAGGACATCTGAGGGGCTGAGAGATCCAGTGTGGCTGGATGGGAGAGATCAGGTCATGAGCGCTTGGAGATAGGGCTGGAGAGGAAGCTGGGGAGAGCTGAACAGCAAGACCTGTGAGTCTGTGCGCCAATCTAGGCTCACAGCTGCTTCCTGTTTGTATCTAGTGAGTTATTAATAACAGTCTGAGGACAGGCTTTATGCCAGACACTGTGACACCCTGTTCTCCTCTGACTCAGTGGATTCTCTGTCACATGAGTTCAGAGACAGTCGGAGGGTCTCATCTGCAGCATCACCCTTGAGTGCATCCTTGTGTAAAAAGTAAGTTCCAGGGATTCAGTGGTTCCGCCACCTACCTCACAAGTGCAAGGTCCAGAGTTCTATCCCCAGTACAAAAAAAAAAAAGTAAGTTCTATACTCTTTTTTTTTTTTACTTTTTAGACAGTCACTAAGTCATTAAGTTGCCCTGGCTGGGCTTGAACCCACAATCTTCCTACATCAGCCTCCCAGAGTGCTGTCACCACACCCTGGTTTATCACTTTCAAAAACAAACATTTTTATTTTAGAAGAATTTTAGACTTATGGAACAGTAGCAAAAATAGCTCAGTTTCACAAACTACGCCCCCCCCCCCAGTTTCCCTTTGGTTAACATCTTACATTTATATAGTGCATTTGTTACAATTAATGAACCAATTTTGATACATTATTAACTGAAGCCCATATTTTGTCCCAATACCCTCAGTTTTTACCTGATACTTTGTTCCGAGGTACTATACATTTAATCATCATGTTTCCTTAGGCTTCTCTAAACAGTGACAGTTGCTTAGACTTTCCTTGCTTTTAATGACTTCCACAGTTTTGAAGAGTACTGGTCAGACATTTTGTGACTGAGGCTTGTTTGATATTTCTCTTCTGACTGGACAGGGGTTTCTGCGTTTGGGGGCGGAGGACCACAGAGGTAGAGGCCTATTCTTATCACATCATATCAAAGGTACATATGAGGTATGATCAAAATCTACATTGAATGTTTAAATTTTTTAAAAAGCACTGCTTTAGAAAGTAGGAAGAATGAGGGCATAAATGTGTTTGAAGCAAGAGAGATATTTTGAGGGTAATTATTGGCAATATGTCTCTTACTGCAATAATTTTTAAAAATGTAAATGTTCACCATAATTTTCAATCACACCTTATACTTATCAACATAAATTACAACTGTTGGTGCTGACCTTGATCACTTGGCTAAAGTAGTACTGTTCATGCTTTCCCTCTGTAAAGCTACTTTGTTTTCCTCCTGCTTAGACTGTATTCTTTGGAAGGCGGTCACTCTGCACTTACGGAGTGTGGGAACCACCCTATGAGTTATCCCGGTGGAGTGGGGGCTGTAAATGAGGATCTAAGACAAAAGACACAAAGATAATTTGGGAGAGGGGGCCAGGAGCCTTTGCCTCAGTGGACAAAGAGACCCAAGGTGACAGTGCTCCTCGCTTTTGTTAGATTCATACAAAGACTCAAGCAAGCACGTGATCTCATAATTTATAGACTGCACCTGAATGTGTATTTTCTTTAATCAGACTTCGGCTGTAGTTGAGTCTCTCCCTGAAACTGGCTGTTGCCAGCATGCTAATACACAGCCTGAGGGAGGGACGGCTTGCTGTCTCCTCCCATGTGTATCAAGGAGAGTTCGACCCAGGTCTCAGACTTTACACCTGGTTTCCCACAATGCAGTGCACTTCTGTGACAGTGGAGGATCTGTGTGAATTATTTGCAATGCTACAGAATTTGCACATTCTCCCTCATTTACTTACTTATTCAATTATTTCTTTGTAAAAACAATTCATTATAATCCAGTACTATATTACTTATTTTGTTGCTCACATTGTTCTGGGCCTTTTTAAGTTTTTTAAATTTCACAACAGGATCTCACTAAATTATCCATACTGGCTTTGAACTTGGGATCCTTTTGCTTTAGCCTTCCCAAGTAGCTGGGATTATAGTTGTGTGCCACTACTGCTGGCTGTGTTTTTTATTTCTTTAAGCACTTCCTTAATTTCTGACTCTACAAGATGCTATAGGATCATTTTATATATCACTGGCAAGAGGCAATCTATGTTCTGCCTCTGTTCTGGACACTTGGTGTAAGCAGATTCATATAACAGGTGTCCTTTGTGTCTGGTTTGTTTACTTACCCCAGTATTTTCAAGGTTCATCCATATTACAGCATGTATCATAATTCACTCCTGTTGACAGCTGAATTAGTCTGGATATACCACAATTTGTTTATCCACTTATTAGTTGATGGCATTGGGTTATTTACACCTTTTAACTATTGTGAATAACGATGTTATGATTTTTTTGTGTGTAAGTCTTTGTGTGAACATGTGTTTTCAATTCTTTAGGGCATATGAATGTCTAATTATCATAGCACTATTTATTGAAAAGACTATTCCATCTCCACTGTATTGACTTTGCATGTTTCTCAAAAATCAGTTGACTACACTTGTGTCAGTCTACTTCTGGATTCTCTGTTTTGCTCCATTGATCTGTGTTTGTTCTTTCACCAGTGCTATGCTGCTTGATTACCGCAGGTTCAGAGTAGGTCTTATAATAAGGTAATGTGATTCCTCATAATTTGTCTTTGCAGTTTTGTGTTGGCTACTTTAGCCATACATCTATATTTTTGACATTATTGCTTTCAAACTCTCAAGTGTGGTGGAAATTTTTTTTTTTTGTACCAGGGATTAGGTGATGGCACCCCTGAGCTAAATCCCTGGCCCATGGTGGAATTTTTTTATGTGGTATTGAGGGGTTGAAATCAGGACCTTCACACTGAGCTATACCCCCAACACTTTTATTTTTTATTTTGAGACAAGGTCTCACTAAGTTGATCAGGCTGGGCTGGAACTTGTGATTCACCTGATTCAACTTCACAGAGATTACAGGATTGTGCCACCACACTTGGCTACATAGTATATTTTAAACTATGAAATATCAAGTAAATATATTTGACAGAGAGGAATAAAAATATTCCAATGGTTCCCTGCTAGTAAAACATAAAAAGCACCAGAAGGATTTATCAAAACAACATAAAAATGGCAGAAAATTTATGAGGCTTGCTATTTCAAACAACTGTAGAAAATGTGAAGTTATTAACACTACCACCGTGGATATCTAGAATCCATATATGATTGTCATTCAAAAGATTTATTAGATAAATGTTCAAATTTGTGACTATGCTATTACCAAACTATTTTTATTACCAAAACCACTTATGACACCTTGATCATGACAGAAATCTAACTTTATGAAAATTAATACACAAAGACTTCCAACTAAGCCTATGCTTTAAAATAGAAGAACGTGTTGAAATTTTGATCTAAAAGTAATGTCTGTGACAAAAATCTCAGAGATAGTCTGTCACATTCCACACTAGTTTTGCCAGTGAAGACACTTTAAAATGCATTTGTTGCTAAGATGAATGCCTTACACTGATTCCTCATGTCTCTGGAAAATATGAGTTAATCTGAGAAAAATTCATCATGACAGTACATTCTTCTAAAGGACTCTAAAAACCTCTTCAGCTTCAGGGACAATTCAAGGCTGCTGCAGAATTAATGGTCCTGCTTCCAAATTAGTCAAGGTACTTGGAATGATGGATTTTCAAACAAGCAAGAAAGCTCAGAGATTTTATTTTTATCACCATTTAAAAAGAAACTTAATGTTCATTTCTTCCCTTGAGTAACAGAAATTTTAAATATCTTTTCTTTAGTACTAACTCTTTCCGAGTTTGGGGGAAATGTTAAATGTTAGAACTAAAACAATATAATATTATGATAACCAGTGGGGAATTCACTCGAAAGAACTTGATCTCTACTTAAAGGAAACCATCCTTCCAATGAATACCTCAGGAGACAATGTGGCAAGATAGCATTATGTGGTCAATTATCTAACATCTCATTTCCTTGTTTCTTTAAATCACACACACACACACAAATCACAAATTCTTTCTTCTGGGTTCTATAATTAGGGAACATTTTCTCTTTGATGCTATTAAAATTTCCTATTTGTGTTTTAATTTGAAAGAAACAGTGTCAAGGTTGGTGGTCTTTAAATTGAGACCATATTTTACTTTAAAATGTGTTTGGGAGTGGAATGAGTCATTCTTTAATTTCCTTAAAAGAAATTAGAATAGCTAGGCATGATGCTACATGCTACTCAGCTACTCAGGAAGCTGAGACGGGCAGACTGAAAGTTTGAGGTCAGCCTGGGCAATTTAGTGAGACCCTGATTCAAAATAAAATTTAAAAGCCAGGCATGGCGGCACACACCTGTAATCCCAGCACTTGGGAGCCTGAGGCAGGAGGATCACTGTGAGTTCAAGGCCAGGCTGAACTACATAGTGAGACTCTGTTTCAAAAAACAAAAAAGTAAAAAGGGCTGGGGTTGTAATTTAGTGGTAAAGTGCTTTCCTGGCATACATAAGGCTGTGGGTTCAATCCCCAGTACCACAAAAAGAATTAGGATAATTCCTATCTTCAATGCAAGATGATTTGTGGATAATAAAGTTTCGCTTGCTTTGCCTCTTTCGACACAATATGTAAGCCAGTATGCCTTGTAGTGAGGTATCTTATTTACCTCATTTACTCAATAATTACCATTTCAAGCTAAGAAAAAAAAATCTGCTAGGGCCAGGGATTTAGCTCAGTGGCACCGGACCTATCTGGCAAGTGCAAGGTCCTGAGTTCAATCCCAGGTTCCAAAAATCTGCTTCTTGTTAATGGCATCAAGGGTAGAAGGAGTCATGCCAAGATATTAAATGAATATGAATATAGTGTTGCCTAACTTCCACGGGGCATCACAAATATTGTCACATGTTTACTAAGGCCTAAATTTTGTGCCTAGTTGTTGGCTGCTGATGAAGTATGTTCTCCGATTAATTACAAAGCATCCCATAATTATTTCTGAGATGTCTCACTGGTCCTAAACTCTCACCATATTTGTTCAATTGGACTATAAAAATACCCTCTCCCATATAACAAAGCAATTCTTTTCTATTTTATTTAAAAATTTTTATTTATAGACTTTTTATTATAACATGTTTGCAGTACATAATGAATACATTCATTGTGGGGAGATGGTAATATACATATCACATCTTAGTCCTTTTTACAAAGAAATTCTCTACCGATGATTATCGCTGCTTTATCGAGCACTGATGGGAATTCAGCACCATCGTATACTGTTCCCCAATTCTCGACATACCTCCTCCTGAGGCTTTGCCATGCACAACAGTTCTCTAGAGATGACCACGTTTAGCCCTTGAGGTGTACCAACTGCATTGCTGTGCATAGCAGAGTTGGGCAGCTTTGTAACTCACTGTATGACTGATATACCAAAAAACTTTAGGAACCAATGGGTTAAAGATTTTAATAAAATAACTCTTTTGGTTTTCTGTCCCTAGGACCCAGAAAGATGTTCACGAGGATGGACTGAAGACAGGTTGAGTGATAATCACCAAGTTGTCCTTATTCTTGTAGAAGAAAGCATAGCCAAATCTCATGCTTAGACTCTTTTATGCTCATTTGCATAATATTTGAAAATTTAACTGTCTTGTTTTTTATTTATTCAACAATTACTTCTTACTCCCTTTGTTTTTTCATCATTAAAAACATATCGTGAGACTTCTGGTTTCTGGGCTGCCATGTAAGGAGTTTAAAAGTCTCACTCCATTCTAAAAACAAGTAAAGAGTTAAATAAACTGAAAGGTCAATAATTCTTTTTTTTTTACTTTTTTTTTGAGACAAAGTCTTGCTGTATATTCTAGGTTGGCCTTGAACTCATTATGTAGCCCAGGCTGGCCTCATACTTGTGATCCTTCTGCCTCAGCCTCCTGAGTGCTGGGATTACAGGCATGCGCCACCACACCTGGTTTGAAAGGTCAATAATTCTTAGATCTGTCCGAGAACTAGAGTCACAGGGCAAACTGCTATCTCCAAAATTGGAGGGGCAGAGAATCACAACATTTGGTGCAGATATTCTCAAGAGGAAACCCCCACAGGGACCTACGTCTAGGCAGCAAAATATAAACTGCAGTTGATGAATTTGTAGAGATTCAGATTAGACAGTGTGAGAGTTAAAAACTACAGGGCAACCCAGTTGTGGGCAAAAGCCAAATTTCCATGAGTTTGAATTCTAAAAGATTGACAGGTACTGGTGGTGAGTATTGGGCTTCCGGTAAGTGGAGGGGGAAACCTTTTCAAATATGCCAAAATATTCTGTTCTTCTTAAATTCTCTTAAGAGAAAATATTTTACCAGAGCCTAAACTATTAGGGTTTTATCAGAGCCTAGCTGATCTGAGAGGAGGAAAATAGCCAACTCCAGCCTGCTCTAGCTTTCCATACTGGGCAAGAGAAATAGCCAAGTCCAGCCTCTGCTAGCCATCCTATCCTACCAAGGAGTGTGGGAGAGGATGCAGGACTGAGAAACACTTGTACGGTTCACATTCCATGGGTACAGGTTTACCAAAAGGTCTAACCATGGCAGGGCTCCTCTTCCCAACCCTCCAAATCACCACATTATTGAAGTCCGATTTATAACTGTTCTTTCACCCCATCAAGCCAAACTTACAAGTCATTCTAAAGGCAAAAAACACATTTCAAAGACACAGAAGAAGCATAAGAATCAGATCTCAATATGGCAGGGATTATTGGGGGGCTGCCTGACCACCTGACTGAGGTATGGTAGAGGATAAAGAATAATATAAGAGACAAAGGTTTGCATAAATGGGGGGTCAGGACCTGATCTAAGCCCTCCCAAGGCTAAGACCATGAGCTCTGGACTTGTCAGTATTTATTGATTACACAGTATACCAGGAGGCATAAAGGCACATGTAGAGAACAGTGGGACTAAGACACTAATGAGAGCCAGGCTTGTAAAAAGCAAGAAATGATGTATTCCTGTGAAGGACAGGTCATAATTAACGAGTAACCCGTGTTATCTTTAGCTAATGTTTGATCTGGGAGAATGACTGCACAAGAGTCAAATCCTCAGCTGCAGTGTCATCTGGTTTTCAGAGGTGCCACAATATCACCAACCACTGAGATCTCCATTGTGACTCTTGGCCTAGAGAGTTCTGTTTTCCTATGCCAACTGAAGGCTCATTCAGCAAGTCACATAGGCCTAGGACATAATTTAATCAATAATAGTCAATTTAATAATATTTTATAGCCTGCCCAGTGAGATTTCAAGCTGGTCTCCTGGGATGTTAGAATTACCGGTTTGGGAATTTAAAACTATGACTAAAATGCTAAGGATAGTTAGAACTACACTGTGGACAATCACCAAAGTTCCTCTCTGACTTAGTCCAGAGTGAATGGGCAATAAATCCCAGATTTCAGCTTCTCCTGATGACATTAAAGAGTAGAAATGCATATGTATGTATGTTTGTTTGTTTGTTTAGTTTTTGGTACCGGGAATCGAACTCAGGACCTTGTGCTTGCAAGGCAGGCAGTGGAACCACTGAGCTAAATCCCTGGCCCTGTATTTTTAAATTTTTATTAGTACATAATGTTTACATTTCTGTGTGGAGGTGGTACCTGTGCAAAACACATCTTAATTCCTTTTTCCATCCCCTTTCCCTCTCCCCCCTCATCCTCATCTCCTGATCCCCTTCTCATTTGAGAAAGCTCTTTCTCCCTACTCCTTATTATCTATCTTTTGTTTTTCTCTTTATTTATAATTTGGGTTTCTTATTTATGAGAAACCATGAAATATTTAAGCTTGTGTTGATTTATTTCACTTAACATTACAGTCTCAAGATGTATCCATTTCCCCTACAAATGCCTCAAGTTTATCTCTCTTTATGCAGAAAAATATTCCATTGTGTGTAAATACTACATCTTTCTTTATCCGTTCATCTGCTGGTGGACATATGGGCTGCTTTCAAGATTTAGCTACTATGAATTGTGCTGCTATAAACATGGGTGTCCATGTATCACTGTAACATGATGTTTTAAACTCTTTGGGGAAGATTCCTAATAGCTGGATGTTATGGTTTATATCCAGATGCCCTCCTCCCAGAGCCTCATGTGCTCATAGGCTGGGCTTTTAGGAGGAGATTGGATTATGGAGGTGTGACATACATCAGTGGATTAGTTCACTGATGAGTTTAAATGTGATGGTTGGTGAAGCCTGGGCAGAGGAGATGGGTCACTTGGGTGTGTCCTAAAAGGTCTATCTTCCCTCTTCCTCCCTCGATCCATCTCTCTGCTGCCTGCCTGCCTTGCCATGAGCTGTTTCTCCTTTGCCATGCTGCTCTGCTATACTGCCCTGCCTTGGAGGCAGGTTACCATGGACTGAAACCTCTACAAACTGTGAGCCAAAATAAATCTTTCCTCCTGTATGTTGTGAGTGTTGGGTTTTGTGTCCTAGGAACGAGAAAATAACTAAGACAATGGGTCAAATGGAATTTCTAGTTTTAGTTTTTTGAGGAGTCTCCATACTGATTTCTACAGTAGTTGTATGAGTTTAAATCCCCACCAACAATTTAGAAGGGTTCCTTTTCTCCCCACACCCTCACCATCATTTGCTATTATTTTATTTCTTGATGATGGCCATTTTTCTGGGGCAAGATGGAATCTCAGCATTGTTTTAACTTGCATTTCTCTAATGGCCAGCAATGTTGAGCAATTATTCATGTATTTATTGACCATTTGTACTTCTTCTGTGAAGTATATGCATTTCATTTGCCTATTTTTGTTTGGGTCTTTAAGTTTTGTGGGGATCTAATTTGTTTTAGTTCCTTATATATTTTAGATAGTAAGATTTCAGTTTTTCCTCATTTAATGATGTTGGTAATAGGTTTGTCGTAAGTGGCTAAAGCCTCAACTTCTGTAGGTGCTATCCCAGAGACTGGTTTCCATTTTTTCCTGTCTTGGAACACTGATATGGCCTTTCATACACTAGTTCCTTGAGAGTGAGTGAGAACAGATTAGTGTTATGAATTATATTTAAGCACTCACTATAACTCCTCTCCCTTCCTTAGTGTAAAACAAATAGGCAAAAACAGAACAAAAGAAAACAAACAAAATCCCCAGATACCACTTTCTCTCTGGGGAAGGAACCAGAGTTCCAGCTTCCCCAGGAGCTACCCACAGAACTGGCATCTGTCCTGCCTATCTCAGAGTGCTGGCAAGATCTGTCCATAGGGAAAGAGTTATATCTTTAACAGACTGTGTTTGAGAAATGGAATATTCACATTGCAAAAGAATAAAAGTTGGACTATTATACTATTCATGAACATCATCAAAAAACAGATTAAAGATTTAAATATGAGACCTGAAAGTAGCCAGACATGATGGCACACACCTGTACTCCCAGCATTCCTGGAGGCTGAAGCATGGAAATTACAAGTTTGGGCCCAGCCTAGGCAACTTAGACAGATCCTGCCTCAAAATTTAAAACAATAACTTAAAAAAGGAATTGAGGGTATGGTTTAATGAGAAAGCCCTGGGTTAAATCTCTAGAACCACCAAAAACAAATAAACAACAAATAAAACCTAAAGAGCAAGCTTCATAACATTGGTCTTGATGATGATTTCATGGATATGACACCAAAATCAGACAAGACAAGCAAAAATAGACAAGTGGCACTATGTTGAACTAGGAAGTTTCTGCACAGCAAAGGAAACAGTCAATGAAATGAAAAGGAAACCTACAGAGTGAGATAAAATTTGACATGTATAGCTGATAAGGAGTTCATTTCTAAAATATATAAGGAACAGGTATAACTCAATTGCAAAAAACCTAATAATTCAACTATAATTTTTAACTGAGGTCTTGAGTAGATATCTCTCTGAAGATGACATAAAAATGGCCAATGAGTGTATGAGAAGATGCTGAACATCAGTGATGATCAGGGAGATGCAAATTAAAATCACAATGAGAAACCCTCACAGTTAGGGTGGCTACTACTTAGAAAAAAGTGTTGGCCAAACTGTGGAGTAATTGGTAGCACTTTACATTGTTTTGGAAATGCACCTACTGTGGAAAACAGTACGAGGTTTCCTCAAAAAATTTAAAATGGAACTATCACATGATCCATCAATTCACTTCTGGGAGTTCATCCAAAAGTGCTGAACTCACAATCACCAAAGAGATATTATCATTATTATTATTAATTATTATTATCGTTACTGTTTTTTTGAAATAGGGTCTCAGTTATGTAGGTCAATCTGGCCTTGAACTCAGTATGTAGCCCAGGTTGGCCTCCAACTTGTGGTGATCCTCCTGCCTCAACCTCCTGAATGCTGATATTACAGGCATGTGCCATCATGCCCAGCCCAAAGAGATATTAGCACTCTTGTGTTCATTGCAGCACTGTTCACAATAGTCAAAATGTGGAAACAAGCTAAATGTCCTTTGACAGATGAATGCATAAAGAATGGATACATAAAATGGAATATTATTTGGCTTTTCAAAAGGAAAAAATTTTGCCATATGCAACAACATGGATGAAATTGAAAAGCATTATGCTCACTAGAAAAAGCCAGTTGCTTTTTCTGGGAAAAAGTCTAGAGGAATAAATATTGTATAGGAGTGAGGTGGAAATAGGAAGTTGTTAATGGGTATAAAATTCCAGTAATGTAAGATGAACACATTCTCAAGATTTTCAGCACAACATTATGATACCAGAAGAACCAGGAAGATGTGACCTATTCTCCAGAGAAAAGACAGGACTGGAGACCGATCTAAGATGACTCAGATGTTTGAATTAGCATACAAGAATTTAAATCAGCTATTATAATCATGCTTCATAAGGTAAACTACAATGTACTAAATTTAAGAAAATAAGCTCCCAGAACAGAAATATAAATTATAAAAAAGAACTAAGTGGAAATTCTAGATCTGAAAAACACAGTATCTGAAATTAAAATTTCACTGTATGGTCTTAAAAGCAGAATGTTAATAACTACAGAATCAGTAAAGTTGAAGGCAAAGCAATAGAAATTATCCAATACAGACAATGCAGAGAAAAAAAGAAGACAAAGAATAGATACTTAGGAACCTGTGAGACAATATCACAAGTTCAATATATGTAAAAGTGAAGTTACAGAAGGAAAATAGAGAATAAGGCCTTAAAATTTTTGAAAAAAGGAATGGCAAAAAACATCTTCAACTTGGTGAAGAACACAAATCTACAAATACAAGAAACACAGCAAACCCAATCCAAGTAAATATGAAGAATATAATGACAAAGGATATTATAGTCAAACTGCTGAAATCCAAATATAAAGAGAAATCTTGAAAGCAGCAAGAGAGAAATGACTGCAACATACAGAGTATAATGATAGGGTTCATGGATGACCTTTTCATCAAAACAATGTAAGTCAGAAGATATTAGAACAACACAGTGCTGAAAGAAAAAAAAAACTCTAGCAATCCAGAATTCATCTTTATATCTTTGACTATACCTTTCAAGACCAAATACAAAATAAAGACATAGATAAGATAAGAGAATTTATCACTAGCATATTTATGCAACAGGAAATGGTAATGGAAGGTTTTTAGGCTGAAAGAAAAGGACAGCAGAGGGAATCTTGGATCTTTAGGAAGGAACAAAGATCTCTAGATATTCAAATAAATATAAAAGAATATTTCCCTCTTAATGTCTTTAAAGAGCATAATTTAATGCAAAAATTATCCAATTTTCTTGTGGAATATTTAATATATGTAAATCTAATACTTATGACCACTACAGAATAAATGAGTAGGGAGATGGAATTGCAAGGTTCTGCATTTTATGTGAAGTGATACAATATTAACTCCTGGTAGACTGTGAAAAATTAAAGATATATATTGTAATCCCTAAAACAAACACAGAAAAGTAACTTTAAAAAATACTAGATAAAATAAAGTAAAATTTAAAAAACTACTCAACTAATCAAAAAGAAGGCAAGAAAAGAAAAAGCAGACTTAAGATCACCCAGATCAAAAGTTACATTAAATGTTAATGAATTAAACAATACAATTAAAAAGCAAATATTGTCAGTATATACATATTTTTAAGAGAAAGATCTAATTACATGTTACCTACAACAGACACTAGAAGTATAAACAAAGTTGAAAGTAAATAAATAATCATGAAAATTGTAAGCATACATTTGGATTGGCTCTATTAATATAGAAAATAGCTTCAAACAGAGAAAAAAAGGTGAACTAAAGGCAAAAGGGGACTGATTCACAGGAAGACAAAACAACCATAATTGTGTGCCTACCCAATAAGAGTTTCAAATTCATAAAGTAAAATAGGGTCAAAGCAAAAAAAAGACAATTCCACACATATTTGAAGATAATAATACCCTTCTCTCACCAGTTTATGAAAAATCTACTCCAAACATTAATAAGGACACAGATGGTCTGAATAATACTGCCAAGCATCTTGACCTAATTGCTATTTGTAGACCACCACACTCAATAAATGAAGAACAGATATTCTCTTCAAGTGTACATGGTAATTTTTATTGAGTTAAATGAATACATTTGTCTATAAAAGAAATCTCAATGCATTCAAAATTACTGACGTCATACAAAGTATGTATTTAGAATATAGTTAAATTAAACTGGAAATCAATAATAAATTGGATATTTATCCCCTTGAAGAAGATCCCATATACTTGGAAATTAAATACATGAATCAAACAGGAAATTATGAATTAATTTATAAAATATTTAGAACTGAATAAAATGAAAACACAACATAGAAAAATTTGAGGGCTGCAGCTAAAACAGTACATAAAGCAAGGGTTATCATTTTAAACGCCTTCCTTAGAAAACAGGAGTCTAAAATCAGCAACCTAAGTTTCCATCTGAAGACATTTCAAAAGAGCAAATTAAACCTCAAGTAAATGGAGGCAGATAATATTAAGAATAGAAATCAAAACACAGAAACCAAACGAAAGAGAAAACTGACAGTGGCAAAAGCTAGTTCTTTGAAAAGAGCAATGATAAAACACTTACTAGACTGATGAAGAAAAATAAAGTCCCCAGATAACTAATATCAGGCCTAAAAAGTAAGTCCTTACTATTTCCTTTTCAAAAGGAAAATAAGTTAACAATACCATATCTATACTTTTGACAAGTTATATTAAGTGGACACAGTTCTTGAGAAATCTAACTTACCAAGTTTGACACAATACAAAAAGGAAATATGTGTGTTATCTAAAACTTCTCTTCAGAGAAAATTCCATGCTCATGTTAATGGACCTATGAATTCTATTAAATATTTAAAGAAGAAATAATACCAATATTACACAAACCTTTCAGAAATTAGAGAATGAGGGAACACTTCCCAACTCATTTCATGAGGCTAACATTATCCATGAGGCTAACAATTGCAAAATTTGTGGAGGATATTATTAATAAAATGAAGATGCTTCATTTTAAAGGAACTATAAGTAAATATTTCTGTAAGCATATATTCTCGAATTGTGTAGACTCATGTTTATGTACCTGTAGGCTCATATTTTTGTACCTGAATTGTCTCACCATAGACATAGCTATATGAAAGTATATTATGGAATGAAGCTTTAATCCAATCAACACTGATTTCTAGCATATTTAGTTAAATCATTTAGACTGTTTTATTTCTATTTTAGTCTTTTGTTTTAAAGATAGTCAAATCATTTTAAAAGTACATAAACAGGAGAGGATTAATTGATATATCCTAGTAGCTAGAAAGAAAAACAGTAATTGTGAAATGTTCTCATAGGAACATTGTGGTAATTCAATTCATGTTATCCAACTAGCTATATCAAAAGTTGTTGCCATAACAGAAAACAATAAGCAAAATATATGAATACTTGAACTGAATACCATGTTATGTGTAATACATGAAGAAATATTGAAATAAAATATGAATAAATGAAAAAAATTATTGTATTATTAGGATGATTCTTCACTTTTTCCTGCTTATATTCCAGTGTTGCTTTATTAAGTGTTTGTGATAGTTATTAGAAGAAAAAAATTAAGAACATAATTCACTATACATTTATTGAAAAACACAGATCTAAAGAGGAGAGTTCTAGAAATATTTCTTAGAGGTAGAACTGAATAAACTTTAAAGTTTTTATTATTATATTATAGAGAGAATTAAGACTTAAATGAGTTGAAAGTAAAGCCATCTAAGGAAAGATTTAATTTAGAAAATAATCAATTATTGTTTGTATACTGTTTGTATACTGAACAGTTTTTTCTGAAGACATAGATTTTTATTATATTATTTTAAAATAATTTTTAAAATTTATTTAAAAATAATCAGTCTATAATAGAAAGCTAAATTAGTGAAACTAAAATAGTGAATTTAGAATACATGTTGATCTATATCTAATCAAGTGAATGCTGTAATTAGTCTACTGTTTTGAGTGGTATGTAAATATATTTGTTAAAAATAATGATGTTATTTTTAAGTTAAGTTATGAAGGCAGCTAAGATACTGCTATCTGCTGGAATAAGTGTCAAAATAATTTTTATATGCCAAATACCATCTTAAGAAGGAATATACTAGCTCTTTAGAATGGTCTTATCTTCTAGATTTATTTTTTTAACTATTATAGTGTAGCTCTAGGATAATGGAACTTAGTAACAGAGACTGATTTATTAAGCTGATGCAAAATTTCCCTGAAGTTTTAATAGAGGAATTTCTCAACTATAAATATACATTTGTCTAATAAATCCCACTGTGTCTTTTGAATTATCAGTGTTTGAGAGAGTATATCATTTTATCTCCTAAAAAAAAGTCCAGAAAATAAGCAGAATTTTCAAATGGTGAGAAATTTCACTTAAGATTTAAAAACAATTTTTAATTAGGCAAAGTATTTCTAACTACGACCTCTTTGAATGGGTGCCCTAACAGTGCCAGCACTGATGAAAAGTCCGTCTATTCTGAGGTTTAAGGTGAACTCTTAGCTGTGCATCCCTGTACAAATGAAAAGAAAGTTAAAAAAAACAACAAACAACTTCCAAAACACAATGGCATAAGATAAACATTCCTATTTTAAAAGATGCAAATAGGAGGATGGGAAGTAATGGGACCAAAGCAAGTCCAAAATCCAGAAGAGCAAACATTAAGTCCCATATTTCCACACCTAGCATCTGTGGCAATCTGCAGCAAGGTGTGAATACCAAAGGGCTTGGGTGGCTCTGCCCATATGGCACTGCCAATGGTTGTAGCTCCCATGGCTTCTCTCTTGGCCCAGCTCTGCTTCCTCCTTGAAACTTTCCTCAGACAATCCACACTCCTGATGTGTCCAACCTTCTTGAGGCTCCACTGCACCTTTGGCTTCACACTCACAGCTTCACACACTGCCCTCTCAGAAGCACAGTGCCTGGCCTCCCAGGCCTTCTTCTGAAATCTGGGTGGAAGCTTTCCTGACCCCATAACTCTTGCATTCTGCATGCACCTAAAACAGCACTACATGGATGACACCAAGGTCTTCTGGTAGCTGAAGCAATAGCCAGACTTCCTCCTCTCTTGGCTACAGGGGTTGAATGCCCAGATTGCTGAGCACTATGAACCCACTCCTGGGCAATAAGTTCTCTAGGCCACTGCCATTCTGAAACATGGTGCTCTGGAGGTCTCTTCTCAAAGCAAAGTCTTTCACCTTTGTAATTTTGAGGCTGCAAAGGCTAGAGTCCTGCTGGTTCTTGTGATATCCTCAGGCCACCTTTCCTAGTGTCCTGTTCCTTTTCAGCAACTCAGTTCTCCTCTGATCTATCTTTACAGTCCACAGCTTCACTGGAGCTGTCTTTCTGACCAAACTCACAACTTTTAAATCATTATGCTAGGTTATTTGCTCTCGATTCTCAACAGATCTGGTTAAAAGTCCCCAACAGTAGCCAAGCAATTGCCTTAACATTAGACTACTTTGAAATTTCTTCTCCAAAATTAGTCCACCACAATTAATCGCAGCCTCAGGCAGTCTCTGGACACAGGCAAAATGCAGACAATTTTTCTGCCAAAACATAACACACATGGTCTGGAGTCCAATGGCCAATGCAGTCCTTGTTCCTAACTGAAACTTCCTGAGCCTACTCTTTAATGGCTGAATTTCTATCAGCATTCAGGTCTTCAATGCTCTGACCAGAATTTCCTATCAAGTTCAGTTTACAACATACCAGAGCTGCTTGGCCGGCATCTCCAGTTTTTCGAAACTCTTCCCACAAGCCAGTTCCAAAGGCCTCTGAACCATATGGGCAGTTAGCATCACAGCAACAACCCCACTCTTGGTACCAAAATTTGTTTTAGTTACTTTTGTCATTTCTGAAACAAAATACTTGACATGACAAATTACAGGAGGAAAGGTTTACTTCAGCTCACAGTTTGTAGAGGTTTCAATCCATAGCCGCCTAGCTCCAAGGAACAGTGGTATGGTAGTGGAGAAACAGCTCATGGTGTGGCATGCAGAAGACAGCAAGCAGTAAGCAGCAACAGCAAGCCTGCCTTCCTTCTTTCCCCTTATACTCTATCCAGGCTATAAATGCTTCCATTATCCACACTCTGAACTATGCTAAACCCATTTAATAATCATACACTTTTTTTTTGGTACTGAGGATCAAACTCAGGACCTTGTGCTTGTGAGGCAAACAGTGGAGCCACTGAGATAAATCCCTGGCCTGAATACTCATATACTCTTAAACCTAGTATTGCACACCCTAGATGTAACCACCTCTGAAAAGCCCCATTTATGAGCATATAAGACTTTGGGAAACATCTAGACACAGGCCATAACAGGTGGTATTGTGTGTGTGTGTGTGTGTGTGTGTGTGTGTTTTACTGGGGATTAAATCCAGGGCCCTTACACTGAACAACATTCCAAGCACTGTCTTAATTTTTATTTTGAGTCAGAGTCTCACTGAGCTGCCCAGGCTGGCTCAAACTTGTGATCCTCTTGCCTCAGCTTCTCAGAGAGCTAGGATTATAAGCATATGCCACCATACCTCACTGGACTGCCATCTATTTTATGGACTATTTTATTAGTTGTATGACTTTTGCTATGTTATATTATCCATCTGAACATCAGTTTCCTAATTTGTAATGGGTTAGAGGTAGAGAGAAAAAAGACAGGTAAACAGTTACATCACTTTGGTGACATAGACAGTAGGGCAAATTTTTCTATGAATGACACAAAATCTAGAAATCATAAACAAAAAACTCAAAAGTATTTACTTCCTTGGGAGGGGTAGGGGAAAGGAAAGAAGGGAATGGAATTAATAAGAGAAAATGAAAAAATGGAAACAAAGTTTTTGTAAATAGGGAGGGATGGAGGGGTTGAAGGGAGGGCAGGGGAATAGGGAAAAAATAAGAACCAAGAGAGATTATGAAAAGGTGCAGATCTCCAATGATGAATGTCATTATATTATATACTTAAAATGTACCAATAAAATTCATTTTAAAAACATACTTCCTTAAAACATTAACAAAATTTCTGTTTTGCAAACAAAATTTCATCACTAACAATTCTAAATGTCAAATAACAACCTGGGGAAATTATTTGCAACATGTATGACCATATACTAATTTTTCTGGTATATGAAGACCTCAGGACTAGAAGGTATCTCAGTAGTAGAATTCCTACCTAGCATGTATGAAGTCCTGGGTTGCATACCCAGCACCAGAGAAGGAAAGGGGTGAGGGAAGAGGAAAGCACTGGAAAAGAGAGAGAGACCAAGAGGGAGAGACAGAGAGAGAGAGAGAGAGAGAGAGAGAGAGAGAGAGAGAGAAAGAGAGAGAAAGAGAGAGAATATCTTTGTCATTTACTTTAAAATTACATACCAACTAACATGTGCCTTATTGATCATGATCCTCTTCCCTAGCACTAAGGGTGGTTGCAAAAGTGAATTGTTTTAATATTATAGTAAAAAATTGACTTTGCACCCCTTGCTCATCAAAATTCATAAAGAGTTTGGATTTCAGGTCCCAGAATTAATGAGAAATGACCATTGCAGTGGTGTCTGGAAAAATATCAAGAAAAGGTGGCCCTCCCCCATATTTGGGCTCACATCTGGATATTGCAAAATGCAGAAATGAGCTAACAAACTGAATCTAGCAACAAATAATTTGGATTTTATACCATGACCAAGGGGTATGTATCCTGGAAAGCCAAAGTGGTTAATACCAGAAAATCAATGAAAATAATGTACCATACAATTAGAATAAAGATCAGAAATGACATGATTGTATTATTACACACAGACAGAAAATTTGACAAAATCCAACACCCTTTCAGGATAAAAATCATTCAATAAGAAAAAAATTTCCTCAACCAGATAAAAGATATCTAGAGCTAATGTACTTTAGACTCAGAGCTTTCTTCCTAACATCAAAAACAGGATGAGGAACAACTAGGAATAGAGCTGCCCCCAGTGCCGAGGAGGTGAGCCATGCGGGCGCCAGCAGCACACAG
>NW_004624816.1:6195409-6211467 GCF_000247695.1 Heterocephalus glaber
AAGAAACAAATCACATACAAAGGAAAGCCCATCAGAATCACAGCAGACTTCTCAACACAAACCCTCAAGGCAAGAAGAGCTTGGAGTGACATATTTCAAGGCTGAAAAGAAAACGAATTCCAACCCAGATTGATGTACACTGAAAAACTATCTTTCAAAATTGATGGAGAAATAAAATAATGCCATGACAAAGAGCACCATAGGAACTTCATGAATACCAAACCAGCACTCCAAAAAAATTTTAGACAATATCCTAAGAAAAGACAATGAGGATCTAAACCTCAGGAAGTCCAGCAGAATGAATCCAATGGGAATGACAAGAAATTAAACAAACAAAAAAATAAAAATAAACAACAACAACAAAAAGAAATTAAACAAAAAGGGAGGAGAAGGTTGTCAATATGTATCAGTTATAACCATCAACAATATGCTGCATACAAAAAATACACTTAATTCATACTTAATTCAAAAAAACCCTCATAGACTGAAAGTTAAAGGGTGGAAAATGCCACAGAAACCCCTAAAAAAGCAGGAGTAGCTATCCTTTTTGCAGATCAAGTAGATTTCAAACCAACACTGATCAAGAAAGATGAAGAAGGACACTACATCCTTGTAAAGGGAAGAATCCAAGAGGAAGAGATGACAATCATTAATGTATGTGCACCAAACACGAGTGCACTCAACTATATAAAACAAATACTAACAAACATAAAAAGTCATATATGCACTCATACATTAGAAGTGGGAGACCTCAATATCCCACTGTCACAAAAAGATCAACTAGACAAAAGATAAACAACAAAATACTAGAACTCAATCAAACTCTTGAACAAATGAACTTAACAGATGTTTGCAGGGTTTTTCACCCCACAAAATCAGAATACACATTCTTTTCAGTTGCACATGGGTCATTCTCCAAAATAGACCACATACTCACTCATAGAACATATTTAACTAGTTGCAAAGCAATTGAAGTTATCTCTTGTATATTATCAGACCATAGTGCAATGAAATTGGAGGTCAATAGCAAAAGCAACCACAAAAATTTCATAAACACATGGAAATTGAACAACACACTTTTGAGTAACCAATGGGTAACAGAGGAAATTAAAGAAAAAATCAGACAGTTCTTTCAATTAAATGACAATGACAATACAACATATCAGAATCTAAGGGACACAATGAAAGCAGTCTTACAAGGGAAATTCATAGCAGTGAATATGCATATTAGGAAAACAGAACGAGCCCAATTAAACAACCTGATGCTGAACCTCAAGCTTCTAGAAGAAGAAGAGCAGGACAAACCCAAAGCTCATACAAGGGAGGAAATCACAAAGATCAGAGCGGAAGTCAATTCAATGGAGACTAAGAGAATGATACAAAAAAAATCAGTGAAGCCAAGAGTTGGTTCTTTGAAAGAATAAACAAAATTGACAAACCCTTACCCAACCTTATCAAAACAAAGGAAAGAAAAGGACCATGTAATGAGGAATTAAAAGAATGAAATTACAAAGGACCCAGCAGAAATCCAGAGGATCATCAATACCTACTTCCAGAATCTATATGCCAATAAGATGGAAAACACAGAAGAAATAGATAGATTCCTAGATACGTGTGAATTACCAAAGTTGAACGAAGAAGACCTAAAAATTCTAAGCAACCCAATATCAATCAGTGAAATTGAAAACGTAAATAAAAACTTACCAACTAACAAAAGCCTGGGTCCTGATGGCTTCACAGCTGAATTCTACAAAACATTTAGAGAGGAACTACTGCCACTACTGTTTAAACTTTTCAATGAAATTAAAAGGGAAGCAATACTCCCAAATTCATTCCTGGAAGCAAGCATCACATTGAGCCCCAAAGCAGAGAAAGACCCAACCAAAAAAGAGAACTATAGGCCAAGGTCATTAATTAACATAGATTCAAAAATTCTCAATAAGATACTGGGAAATGGAATGCAGAAGATCATCAAGAAGATCATACACCCTGACCAAGTGGGATTCATGCCAGGGATGCAGGGATGGTTCAACAAATGCAAATCAATAAATGTAACACTATATGAATAGAGCCAAGGACAAAAACCATACGATCATCTCAATAGATGCAGAAAAACCATCTGACAAAATCCAACATGGATTTATAATAAAAACTCCACAAAAAATTGGAATAGAGGGTCTCTACCTCAATCTGATAAAAGTCATCTATGAAAAACCAACAGCCAATGTCATACTAAATGGTCAAATCTGAAATCCTTCACACTAAGTTCAGGAACAAGACAAGGATGTCCACTGTCACCACTCCTGCTCAATATAGTTTTGGAAACATTAGCCACAACAATTTGATGAGAAAGAAATAAAAGGAATGGCGTTCTCGCTCCCA
Source organism: Heterocephalus glaber (assembly GCF_000247695.1). The sequence goes on from NW_004624816.1 coordinate 6,197,792, forward strand.
CTCCCAACATGGCAGCCTTGGCAAAAAAGAATAAGAAGGGAAAGACTATCTCTCTAACAGACTTTCTGGCTGAGGATGGAGGGACTGGTGGAGGAACCACCTATGTCCCCAAACCAGTAAGCTGGGCTGATGAAACAGATGACCTGGAAGGAGATGTTTCAACCACTTGGCACAGTAATGACGACAATGTGTATAGGGCACCTCCAATTGACCGATCCATCCTTCCCACTCCTCCACGGTCTGCTCAGGAACCCAATATCAACCGGAGCCGTCTACCCAAATCTCCACCCTACACTGCTTTCCTAGGAAACCTGCCCTATGACGTAACGGAAGACTCTATTAAGGAATTCTTTAGAGGATTAAATATCAGTGCAGTGCGTTTGCCACGTGAACCTAGCAATCCAGGGAGGTTGAAAGGTTTTGGTTATGCTGAGTTTGAGGACCTGGATTCCCTGCTCAGTGGCCTCAGTCTCAATGAAGAGTCTCTAGGTAACAGGAGAATTCGAGTGGATGTTGCTGATCAAGCACAGGATAAAGACAGAGATGATCGTTCTTTTGGGCAAGATAGAAATCGAGATTCTGACAAAACAGACACAGACTGGAGGGCCCGTTCTGCCACAGACAGCTTTGATGACTGCCCGCCTAGAAGAGGTGATAACAGCTTTGGAGACAAGTATCGAGATCGTTATGATTCAGACCGATATCGGGATGGGTATCGGGATGGCCCACGCCGGGATATGGATAGATATGGGGGCCGGGATGGCTATGATGACCGAGGCAGCAGAGATTATGATAGAGGCTACGATTCCAGAATAGGCAGTGGGAGAAGAGCCTTTGGGAGTGGGTACCGTAGAGATGATGACTACAGAGGAGGAGGAGACCGCTATGACAGACGGGTCGGTCGGCCCTGGGGCTCCAGAGACGATTACTCCCGGGACGATTACAGGCACGATGACAGAGGTCCCCCCCCCCCCCCAAAGACCCAAACTGAACCTAAAGCCTCGGAGCACTCCTAAGGAAGATGACTCCTCTGCTAGCACCTCCCAGTCCAGTCGAGCAGCTTCTATCTTTGGAGGGGCAAAGCCTGTTGACACAGCGGCTAGAGAAAGAGAAGTGGAGGAACGGCTACAGAAGGAGCAGGAGAAATTGCAGCGTCAGCTGGATGAGCCAAAACTAGAACGATGGCCTCCGGAGAGACACCCAAGCGGGCGAAGTGAAGAAACTCAGGAACGGGAAAGGTCAAGGACAGGAAGTGAATCATCACAGACGAGGACCTCAGCCCCATCTGGCAGAAATGCCCAAAGGAGAGAGAGTGAGAAGTCTCTAGAAAATGAAACACTCAATAAGGAGGAAGACTGTCACTCTCCAACTTCTAAGCCTCCCAAACCTGATCAGCCTCTAAAGGTAATGCCAGCCCTTCCACCTAAGGAGAATGCATGGGTGAAGCGAAGTTCTAACCATCCTGCTCGATCTCAGAGCTCAGACACAGAGCAGCAATCCCCTACAAGTGGTGGGAGGAAAGTAGTTCCAGCTCAGCCTTCTGAGGAAGGACTGGCAAGGACAGATGAAAATAAAATAGATGGGATGAGGGTCCAAAAAGGCCAAACTGGGAACTCCAGCCGTGGTCCAGGAGTTGGAGGGAACAAAGACGATTGGAAGGAGTCAGATAGGAAAGATGGCAAAAAGGATCAAGACTCTAGATCTACACCTGAGCCAAAGAAACCTGAGGAAAATCCATCCTCCAAGTTCAGTTCTGCAAGCAAGTATGCTGCTCTCTCCATGAATGGTGAAGATGAAAATGAAGGAGAAGACTACGCTGACTAGACCTCAACATCCGGTGCTTTCTCCTTGTCTTTCTCCACCCTGGGAACATTCGAGAGCAAATCAAACCTCTATCCAGACAAGGCAAAATAAAACTTACCATCTTCTGGAGACCTTTCTTAACTTTTTTTTTAAAAAATGAAATTCTTTTGCATGCTGCTGCAGCCTTTAAAGTATTGAAGTAACCGGAGAATCGCCAGTATAGCCAGAGAGACAGAGACGACAGCTTTTTAATGGGAAAGTTGTGGTGTGTTCTTAGGATACCATGCAGTTGCCTGTGTGATTAGTGCCTAGGGGCCCCCATTTAGCAGAAATGGGAATGACAGTGATATGAAGTCTGGAGTGGTTGGGCAGTAGGGGAGGGATAAGGAACAGTGAGATTTCTACCTTTTCATTCTTATCCTATTGTGGCATATATGAATTCTCAAGCATTATCTGAATAAATTTTCTATCCTTGGAAAGGTAGATTTAGCTTCTCAAATTGTTTATCTCCAGGAGACTGCCAGCCCGGACTCTTATTTTAATTCTGATCATTGGGGCCAGCCTAGAGGAAATTCCTGTATTTTTTACCCCCCCCCCCAGGGGGGTAGTTGGGAGTGTGTCTACAGGCCACTAAAGAATAGGACTAGTTGGGACCAAAATAATGGGGAAATCGTGCTTGGAAAGGAAGCTTTTGGGAGGTGATGGATTATTTTGCACCAGGTATAGGAGGAAATGATAAGACCTCTAGTGAACACGTGAATGGTTATTTCCTTGAGCAGGAAGCACTTAGGGGTCACGGGAATTCCCAGTCTTGTGTCCTGGTTTTGCCCTTTCTCTTATCCTTTCTGAAAGTTGAAATATATTCACATTTTTTTAAACCTTGAAGCTTTAACAAATTCAGACTCTTAGAGCGGGTGTTGTGGCACACACCTGTAATCCCAACACTTGGGAGGCAGAGGCAGGAGGATCTCCACGAGTTTGAGGCCAACCTGGACTACATAGCAAATTTTGAGGCCAGTTTGGACTACATAGTGAGACCTTGTCTCAAAAAGCCAAAAAATAATAATAATGCCAGTCTTAGCCATCTCTCATCTTCATGCTACTCTCACCTCCCAAAGACTAGTCTCTAGATAAGTCACAGACATGACCTCTTGAGCATTTTACATGTCACACTGCCTGTTCAAATGAAATACTTCTTGCTAACAGTTTTATTAGATCTCTGGCCCTGATGATGTTGTATGGATCAAAAGTCTTCTTTGTAGTACAAACAGTCATGCTGCCCTCAGTCAGGTCCAGGGTTGTACTAATGTGCTCAGTTCTCTGGCTTCAGTTTCTGGCTGCGAAATTCATTTTTCTCAGGTGCTGCAGATGTCCCATTCTGTGAGGAGGATGCCATTTTCAAACTCTAGATTGCTTTTTGACAATGCAATGGGGGAGAGAATGTTCTTTTCAGCAATGATTTGAAATTCACATGCATGTGTGTAAAATTTATACACATACAAAAATGAATGATCAAAGATCTTAGTTTATGATTTTATACTACTGAACATGGAAGAAAACAGGCATAAATCTTTGTGACCCTAGAAATAATTTACTGATGCAACACCAATGAAAAAGCAATAAGAGAAAAAAAATAAATTGGGTATCATCAAAATTAAGAGCATTTGTGCATCAAAGGACACCATCAAGAAAGGAAAGACAATCCATAGAACAAGAAAAAAATATTTGCAATGTATTAAGAATTTTAACAACTTGGGCCAGGGATTTATCTCAGTGGTGCCACTGCCTGCCTTGCAAGTGCAAGGTCCTGAGTTCGATCCCCAGTAGAAAAAAAAAGAATTATAACAACTCAATAACAAAAATACTAGTAGCCCAATTAAAAATGGGCAAATTATCTAAGTAAACATTTTTCCAAAGAAGATCTATAAAAGATCAATAAACACATGGAAAAGATGTTCAACAGCACTAACAATCAGGGAAAGACAAATTAAAACCACAATAGGATACCAATTCACATCTAATAGAATGGCTATAATCAGAAACACAGACAATTACATGTTGCTGACAGCATGGAGAAATTGGAAGCTTCATGCCCTGCTGGTAGGAATGTCAAATGATGCATCTGTTGGAAAAGCAGCTTAGCAATTCCTGAATACGTTAGACATAAAATTACCATATGACCCAGCAAATTCTACCCCTAGATAAATATCCAAGAGAAAGGAAAACATGTATCCACACAAAAACTTGTATATGATTGTTCAGAGAACCATTGTTTATAATAGCCAAAAAAAGTAGATACAACCTAAATGTCCATCAACCAAGGATCGGATAAACAAAATGTGGTATATGCACCCCACAGAATATTATTCAACAATTAAAAGGAATGAAGTGCTATTACTTGCTACAAGATGAATATTGAAAATATTGTACTAAGCCAAAGAAGCCACTGACAGAAACCTATGTATTTTATAATTCCATTTATATGAAACACTCAGAATAGGTAAATTCATCCAGAAAGTAGATTAGTGGTTGCCTAGAGTTGGGACGTTGGAGAAAATGATTGCCATTGGGCAGTGAGGAAAAAATGTTTTAAAATTCATTGTACTGATGGTTGCTAAACTGAAAATACTAAAATCTATCGATTTATATATATCCAAAGAGTGAATTGTGTGGTATGTGCAGTTTATCTCAATATAGTAATTATTTTTAAAAAAATTAGAAGGAGAAAAATCAGTAGAAGTCAGAAATTAAAACAAGAAGTGGCTAGGAAAAAAGTCAGTTTCTAGAACTTTAGAATCATGGAGAGGGCTCCAGATTTGCCCCACAGCATCAAATAGGAGTTTTAACAAAATCTTATCTATCTCTTTAAGAGGAGAGCGACTCCATTTACATCACGATTGTGTTACTGTTGGTGAGTGTCCAAAGAAACTGACACTCACATTCTCCATTGGCATCTGGGGAAACAGACACAATTATGAGATTTTTAAAAATATAGGGCTGGGGATTTAGCTCAGTGGCACCCTGCCTGCCTCCCAAACGCAAGGTCCTGAGTTTGATCCTCGGTACCGGAAAAGCAAAACAAACCCAAAAAACCAAAAAAATGCATCTCCTTTGACTTAGCAACCCTCTCCAAAGGAAGAATGTACAAAGATGTTCAGCACAGCATTTTTAATAATACAAAAATTTAAAATATTCTGTGTTCATCTACAATTATACCTCGTTTAACAACCTACCTGTTTAATGACTATTTGGACTTCTGACCCTGTGCTCAGACTTATGGCCAGTCTTTTTGCATATGTGTGTACAGTTCTGTACATCTTGTTGATAAAGCCTCGATGTCTTTTTTTTTACAGTACACCTTATTTATACAGTACTATAAATTTTTCTGATTGTATTGTATAGTACAGTATTATAGTTTTATGTTGTCACATACTACAGTACTGCATGTAAGAGTTTTGCAAATAAAGGCAAAGTCAACAAGTTGGAGTTTCCCTCAACTGTTTCTTTGTTCTGAATATTGTAAGGTACGTGCTATATACAATTCCTCAGTTAGCGACCAATTCACTTAATGACCTAGTTGCAGGACAGGAACTCAGTTAAAGGAGGAATGCCTATATAAGCACAATTTATCAATCGTGGCTGACTTGGCCCTCCTGTTATAAGAAATATTTTGTAAAATCTTCTTTACAGTCTTGAATGAAAGTCATAGATACTTACAATAAAATATACCTACATCATATTTAAAAGAAAAATAAAAATTATGTAATTTATGACAAAATAAACATTTCATCATGTAAATAATCTATTCACAAGAAATAACTCTAGAGGGCAGTACCACCCAGTTAAGAACTTCGTCTAGAGAAAACTGGTTAATTTATGATACACACATGTAAATGAAGGAACGATGTACATCTAGATTCATGGACATATTGTGAATCAAAAAACATGTGAAAACAACAATTTCATAGCCAGTTGCATGTAGGTAAATACATAGGTAAAGTTGAAAAGGATGCTCACTAGAATGTTGATGAGATGGCAAAAATTGTCTCTAATGATAAAGTTTAGAAAGCTTTTTGCTTTTTTTCTTATGCACTTCTATACAGATGTTCTTTGATTTATGATGGACTTACATCCCAATAAAATCACCATATAGTGAATATATCATAAATCAAAATGCTTTTAATATATCTAATCTGCCAAACTTCAGAGCTTAGCCACATAGTACACCATAGAATGTCTGTTGTTCATCCCCATAATCTCAGGGTTGACTGGGAGCAGTGGCTCACTGGCACTGCCCAGTATCATGACAGAGTACATATCACTACATATCAGTGATCCAGGAAAAGTTCAAAATTTAAAGTTTTAGGTACAGTTTCTCCTAAATGGGTATGCCTTTTGAGTCATCATAACTCAAACCATCATAAGTTAGGGATCATTTGTATTCATATTTTCTTGTCTTTGGTAAAAATTAAAAATGTTTATAGTAAGCCCCACTGGGACAATCACAAATAGATCCTGTCAAAGTCAATGAAAGGAGGTTTTTATTTGTGAGTGAAGAATAAGATTGTAATCTGAACATACATGCACAGCTGAGGGTGGCCTCTGGTATAACAAAAGAACAGAAGAAAAGCTGGGGATTTTATTAGGACAGAAAATTCTATGTAAGTGAATATGATAGTTCATTGACACTTTCAGTGCTTAAGGGAACTGGCAAGTGGCAGCAGTTACTATGTAAGGCTAGTTTTAAGGCCACAGTTTTCTGTTCCATGGTCAGTTGTTAATTAAAATCATCTTAAGGTTGGCTGTTTCTTGGATTGTTTCTGTGAGATAGTTCCTGAGCAGGCATCTGTGATCTGAGTACTTCCCCTTCTTTCCCATGGGTAGCATGACTTCATTTGAGGAGAGTGTGACAGGCTTTACTCTATTTGGTATAATGAATTTTCACAGATTCCTAAGGTTCTAGAGCAATGTCCTACCATCTTCAATGGAGGCTTAAATATCTTTTAAAAATCATGTGCTGCTTTTCCCAGGAGGTGGTCAAATATGGCAGAGGGGAGGTTCTGGTAATGGGATAGCTGAAGTCACCTCCTGGGTTGCCTGGTGGTCCCATGGCCAGATATGTAGAGGGATGGAAAAGTCCAAGTTGTGGGCTAAAAGGGCACCAATTGCTACTGAAACCAGGTATAGTACACAGCCATCTTTGGCAATACCATGAACACCAATTTGTTCTGCGGCCCATACCATTTTGGGGGTTCTGCCACTTGCTATCCCTAATGGTGTGTGTGTGTGTGTGTGTGTGTGTGTGTGCGTGTGTATATATATTTTTTTTTTTTTTTGCAAAATCATGCAAAGCATACTGCCTAGGTGAGTCCTGAACACCCTGGGCTGCCTCGAGATATTTGATGGGACCACAAACTCTTAGCACCCCATGAGTCCCTGCAAAAGTAAAAGGAAATGGTGGTCATACTGTCCTCAGTTTTGTGTGTCTGAAGCCCAAATGGAAGATAGCTTACCTTGGGTACATGGCCCAGAAAGTACCAGGCAATGACAGTTATCCTGGAGAAGAGGAGGAAGACCAGCATCTACTATTACCAGAAGGCAGGGAAAGGTGGGAAAGGGTAAGGAGGGAGGAAGAGAAGGTAAAGAGGGGGAGGACAAGGACCAGAAGGCAGAGGAAGAAGGGGAGATTATGCTGCTGAAACAGGCCAAAAATAAAGTGGAGAAGAAAACTAACAAATACACAGAGGTTCTCAAGACCCATGAACTTCTGGTCTGAGCTGTTTACTCCTCATATTTGGCCTGGCCTGCCCCTTTTCCACTGATGACTTAGAATGTGAGGAACGCAAAGGTGGTCGTCCCAAGGTGCAAGTGCCACAGGTCATCATGTAAAAGTAGGCCCTGAAAGATAGCAGTGATGGGAACACCTCTAAGTGGGGAGAGCTTTGGCTTGTGCACTGGTCACTTACTTTCTGTGGAAGAGTAGGTGGCTCAAAGTAGTAGTATACATAAACTTAAAGGCACTGACAAAAAGCCTTTTTGCTTGGTCAGGGTCTGGAACCAGAATGATGGGGGACAAGGAAGCCTGGGACAGAGTCATTTGGATGAACTTATAAAAGTGGCCATAAATGGAAGATCATTGTTTCACATATTAACACCCAACAGAGAGCAACCATTGCAAATGTGGCAGTAAACAACAACAAAGAACAATGACTTGGCCAAATGATATCAGCCAATCTATACTAGTAGTGTAGCCATTAACTACACTACATGCCCAACATGCATGTGATAGAAGTAGCCATACAGACAAGATTGGAGGTTAAACATGGGCCCACGAGCATGTGCTCCCAGTGGCAAAGTAGTCCCATAGTCAAATGCCCAATTTGCCAGCAACATACTGCACTTGGCCCTTTGTATGGCATCACCCCTTTAGCAAGCCTACAAGCTACTTGGTGGCAAGTTATTTACACAGGATGATACCTCACCTGGAATAGCATCAAAACTTATCTTGATTGGAATTTAAACACAATCCAAGCTGGATCTCCTGCCTGAAGGGTCTTAGCTAATACCACGGATATATAAAGTGTTTGATCCACTGACCTGGGAGTTGCTATAGCAGTCAGCACATGACCATTGACCCTACTGCTCTTATCATATATTACACCACCTGAAAGCTGTTAGACTATAGAGCACTGGAATAACTTGCTAAAGAGTCAGCTGAGATGCTTGCAAAGAGAGTGTGAAGAGGCACCATTCTCCAGGACTCAGTGTACACCCTCTAAATCAATCAACCAAAACTCTAACTCAATATTCATCATTTTGTACTGGGTTTCTGGTAGGGAAAATACATGGTCCAGAGGCTAAAGATTGGCAATAGAAATATCTCAGTGTGCTGTGAATCCCAGTGATTCATTTGAGGAATTTGTACCTCCTTTCCCTAGAACTTACAGGTTTTGGCTACCAAAGGGAAAATGCTTCTGTCAGGGGACACAGGAAGAGTTTCCAACCCCAGCTGCTGCTTGGTCACTTCAGTCTCCTCATTCAAAAAAATCATCAGATAAGGAAATGAATCATCTTCCTGGAAAAATAAATTAACCCTGATTTTCAGTAGGGAAGCTGTAATTCAATGGGGACAGGAAGGAATATGTTTGACCTCTAGGAGACACATTTGTGTGTCACTTGGTTTTCACTTGCCCAGGTTAAGGATAATATGCACGAGTGCTGCAGCCACAACCTGAGAAGAGCCTGGTGATGAAGGACCCAGGCTCCTGTATGAAGAGGGTCTGGGTTATTCTACTAGGTAAGCTACTGTCTGAGTCCTTTAGGCTGCTATAACGAGATACCATAAAGCCTATAAGCCACATAAATTTATTTCTCACAGTTCTAGAGGCTGAGAATCCCAAGATCCAGACACCAGCAGGCTCTGTGTCTAATGAGAGCTTATTTCACCATACCCTCTTCTGGCAGTAGAGGCAAGGCAGCTCCTGTGGCCTCTTTCATAAGGGCCCTTAATTGCATTCAGAATGCCTTGATCCTTGTGACCAAATCACTTCCCAATTGTCCCACCTCCTAATGCCATCATATTGGTGATTATATTGCAACATATGAATTTTACCGTACACAAACAATAAGACCATAGCAGCTACCTAGGGTAAAGGGTAAAGAGACTCTAGAATGGGTGGCAGAGGATGACCATGGCCAGCTTTAATTATGTCTATAAGAGCAGCTTCAGGGGCTGTAGTTAGTCCCATCAATCTTCTGCAAGTTTATCCAGTTTCTGCAAGCCCACCAAAATTGTTTTATATGTAAAGGGGTGGACATAGTAGACATGATGCATTGCAAATTTCCCACAGTCTAGGACTGAAGCAATCACTCCACCAACTGCTGAAAATGGTAGAGGCTGACAACTCTCAATTGACTCTGTCACCAGGACATTTCCTTTGATGAAGAGGGCTATCTCATCTTTCTGGGTACAGCCAAAATGATTGGTCCTTTAGTGAGATGAGAAAAGTTTTCAGAGCTTCCTGTAGGAATGGCTGAGACCTTAATTGGACTTCATCACAACTCAACTTCTTCCTCTGCCTAATGCTACTTCTTCGAGTCTTTAGTGGGGATCCTGAGAGCACTCCTCAATGAAATTTCTGTACTTTAAGATTCATCTCAAAGTGTGTTTCCTAGGCAGCTTGACTTCTGGTAGGTTCCCTTCTCTATGTATCCTATAACGGTTAAGGCCCTTATAATTGTAAATTTAAAAAAAATTGCTTAAATAATACAGGGGATTTATTGGCTCATGTAACAATTCTGTTATCAGAATCTGTTTGATTCAGTGCACAATGATGTGAAGGACCCTGTTTTGCTCCACCTCTCTGCTCTGCCTTTCACAGAGGCAGCATTACTACAAAGCCAGATTTCTCCCCACATGGTTACAGAGAAGCTGCAGTAATTCCAGGGTTTATGCTCACTCATCATCATCCAAACAGAAAGAGAGCAAGATTTTAGCTTTTACCTAAAGAACAAGGAAAAAAGTCTTAGATTCACCAACTCTTCAAATTTTATTGACACAAATTGGCCAAAGGGATGTCTGGGTTTCCTAAACCACCCACTGTGGCAATAGGAGATGCTGTTTCTGAAGGACTGTAAAGAGTTCATTGTGCTTGACAATTATGAGGTCACTAGCAACTTTTTCCAGGAACTGTTCCAATGGGTGTAGTGGTGACATAATCCAAAGTGCAGCAGGCTTATGAGTGAATGGACTGCTGGGCATGGTGGCACATGCCTATAATCCCAGTATGAGGCAGGAGGATCACCACAAGTTCAAGGCCAGCCTGGGCTACATAGTGAGTTCAAGGCCAGTCTGAACTGTATAGCAAGACCATATTTCAAAAAAACAAAAACAAAACAAAACAAAAAGTGAATGGACTGATTGGGCCATATTAAAGCTACTTATTACAAAAGCCACCATGAGCAAAGTCAAAAGATGACGATGAAAAAAATAGTACCTATCTATATGGAGCATCAGGAGTTAGGAGCTCTAATATAAAAAGGGATAACACAGAAAGGTTAGAAAAAGATGAAAATAAACATCTCAATACAAAAACATGCAAAGGCTATAAAGAGTTCATGTAGCCTCCTCCTAGTTCATTGGCAACACAGCTGTCAGTGATTTTACCCCACGAACTCTTCACTGAAGTCACGACCTTTTGCAGGCTGGGCTTCACAAAGTGTCCATTAGTTCAAGTGTTAATTGAAGACTTGTAAGACAGGAGTGGCAACCAAGATGATGCAGTTAAGAATGATGGCCCACACAAAAAAAGAAGAAAAATTCAGAAAATGTTTATTTCCTACAAGTGCATTAAGTATGTATGTTACAGGGGTGAGAGGGCTTCCGCCAGAGGCCCGCCTTTCCATCCGTGAGTGTGTGCAGATCCCGGGGAGCAGCTGTGTGGCCCAGACCAGCAGGGCTGCAGGCGGATCCCAGTCGGGGGTCCACCCTAACCCTAGAGGCTCCTGCACACCGGCTCAGACCCGGGCCCGCCGGGAGAGGAGCAGCACAGGTGCACAGGCTTCAGCCAGAGGCCTGCCATTCCAGCCTTAGGTGCGCGCGGATCCCGGGGAGCGGCTGTACGTACGGCCCCAACCAGCGCAACTGCACGCAGATCCCATCCTCGGGCCCGCCCCAACACCATGGGCTCCTGCACACCCGCCCAGGCCAGGGGCTCACCTGGAAAGGAGCTGCACGGGCTCGCGGGCTTCAGCCTGAGGCCCGCCATTCCATCGGTGTGTGCAGATCCCAGGGAGCAGCTGTGAAGCCCAGACTGGCTTGGCTGCATGCGGATCCCAGACGGGGCTCCTCCCCTATCCCTGAGGCTCGGGCACACCTGCCCAAGCCAGAGGCCGGCCCCGGAAAGGGGCTACACGGGCCCATAGGCTTCAGCCAGAGGCTCGCCTTACCGTCGGCCACAGCCAGGGACCTGTCTGGAGAAGAGTTGTATAGGCACACAAGCAACATCCAGAGGCTTGCCCCATACCATTGATAAGTGTGTGGCAACCCTAGCCAAAGCCTGCGCAGACAACAGGAACTGGGGTGCACAGCCCCCAGCCAACAACAGGTACATAGGGGCCCCAGTGAGAGGCACACGTAGATACCATCCCAGGTGTGCCTAGGCCGCAGCCAGAACCACACCCAGACAACAGGTCAGCTCAGGGAAACAGAAGGCCACCATTCTGAACCCATGAATTTGTGTACTCGTGAGCAGCAGAGGAAAGGCTCTTCAGTGGCTTACTGAGAACTCTAGACCATTGGGCGAGCAAAAACTCGCCTCAACAAAGACACAGCAGGCTGCATCTGTTGAAGTGAGAAGACATGTAAATAAGTCTCAAAACCAGACTTTCAGATCACCAAAGACAACCTCAAAGGGCAAGATGGAACAATCTGATACTCAACCACCTGGACTCCCTGAACTGGCATCAAAAGGGGACCTGAAAAAAATGAAATCAGAAATAATTTCTCAAATAACAGTAGAGATTGTGCCCATAGTATGAGACATGATTAATAAATCCAGAGAAGACACAGATAAAAAAAGAGGAGCTGAGGAACATAATGGAATCCCAACATAGGAAACAAATGGAATCCATAAAACAGATGCAAACAGATTTCCAGGAGATTAAAAACTCCATTGAAAGTTTACGCAGCAGAATGAGCTGATGTGAGGACAGAATTAGATAATATATGGAAGATAAGATTGCAATTAGTGACCAGGAAAAGAAAAATCGCTTTAAAATTGGAAGGGACCACGAGAAAGCAATCTAGCAGCTGCTAGACAATGCAAAGAAGAATAACATAAGACTGATCAGAGTCATTGAAGAAACAGGAGAGCATGCAGATGAAATAAAAAAACTGTTTACAGAAGTGATGGCAGAAAACTTCCCAAACAGGGGGAAAGAACTTGACATAGAGATAATTGAGGCATATAGGACACCAACTAGCCATGATCAAAAAAATATATATACACATAGGCATATAATAGTTAAGATTCCAGAAATCCAACAGAAGAACAAAATTCTACAAGCAGTTAGAGAAAAGAAACAATCACACACAAAGGAAAGCCCATCAGAATCACAGCAGACTTCTCAACAAAAACCCACAAGACAAGAAGAGCTTGGAGTGATGTATTTCAAGCCCTAAAGGAAAACAACTTCCAACCCAGATTGATGTACCCTGCAAAACTATCTTTCAAAATTGATGGAGAAATAAGATACTTTCACGACAAAGAGCACCTTAGGAACTTAATGAATACCAAAGCAGCACTCCAAAAAATTTTAGACAATATCCTAAGAAAAGACAATGAGGATCTAAACCCCAGGATGCCCAGCAGAATGAATCCATCAGGCAGGACAAGAAATTACATGCAAAGGGAGAGAATCCAAGAAAAAGAAAAAGTCACGACAAGAATAAGTCAATACATATCAGTTATTACCATCAATGCTAATGGTCTCAATTCACCAATCAAAAGAAATAGACAAGGGCCAGGGATTTAGTTCAGTGGTTCTGCTGCCTGCCTCGAAAGCGCAAGGACCAGAGTATGATCCCTAGTACCAAAAAAAGAAATAGGCTGGCAGAATGGGTTAAGAAGCAAGATCCAACAATATGCTGCATGCAAGAAACACACTTAATTCAAAAAAGAAACTCATAAACTGAAAGTTAAAGGGTGGAAAACAATACTCCATGCCACAGGAACCCGAACAAAGCAGGAGTAGCTATCCTCTTTGCAGATCAAGTGGATTTCAAATCAACACTGATTAAGAGAGAGGAAGAAGGACATTACATCCTTGTAAAGGGAATGATCCAAGAGGAAGAGATGACAATCATAAATATC
>NW_004624816.1:6222599-6247826 GCF_000247695.1 Heterocephalus glaber
ATTTATTTATATTTAATTATATATTGATATTATTTTATAATTCAGTACACCTGTCATGTGTTGCAATGGAAGTACTAAACACATCCATCTGGCTGATGATCTTAACTGGAGTTGATTTTCGAAGCAGGGCTTATTATTACAAGCATCCTGAAAAATCATGCTAGGGTTCATATTCCCGTTAGGTCTTATTTTGGGAGAAAGATGGTAGCTGGCTGAGTCCTACCTAAATGCTATCATCAGCACCTAGACTTTTTTAAGGTCTTAGTTCTGTCTTCCTCTGAATGTAAGTCAGTCTCTTTAAGGATCTTTTTTCAGGAGGAGAGCTTACATAGTTACAGCAACAAGTCCAAAAGAGAACAAAAGTCCTTGATCTGATTCTGAATAACTTGAATTGATTCATGGATCCATTCTTTGTTTGTTTTGTTTTGTTTTGTTTTGTTTGGTACCGGGGATCGAACTTGGGTCCTTGTGCTTGTGAGGCAAGTGGTGGAACCACTGGGCTAAATCCCCAGCCCCATGGGTCCATTCTTGAATGACAGAACATTATAACTAGTAGGACATATATTCTCATTAGCAGTTGTGAGTCAGTCCAGTAAAGAAGACAGTAGAGGACCCACTAGCAGTGGAGGACCCAGAGGTTAAAAGAGTATGGGACTAATTCATCTAAAGAAAGGGAGTGCTATTGCCAGAGAAAGGAGAAAGGAATGTTGAATGGCAAAAACCAATCCATATCTTCTAAAGGTAGTATCTGTTAAAATTAAAAAATGAACATGTTTTTAAAAGTTTTTTTTTTGGAGACAGGGTCTGGCTGTGTAATTCAGGGTGGCCTTGAACTCACTATGTAATCCAGGTTGGCCTCAAAAGTCATGGTGATCCTCCTGCCTCAGCCTCTTGAGTGCTGGGATTAAAGGAGTGTGTCACCATGCCCAGCCTTAAATATCTTTTATCTCATCAATTTCACTTTCAGAATGAATTCTATAAGAAAAAATTGCAAATTTAAAAAGATAAATGCATAAGCCTACTTATTCCAGAATTGTTTATGGCACAAAACCAACTTTTTGTTTATACACTTTATATAATTATGAATATATCTTATATACTTCTGTGTTGTTTGAATTGTTAAAAATAACATTTTTTACTGTTAAAAAGAGTAAATAGAGGGCCAGGGATTTAGCTCAGTGGCACTGCACCTGCCTTCCAAGAGCAAGCAAGGCCCTGAGTTCGATCCCTAGTACCAGAAAAAAAAAGAAAAAAAAAAAGAGTAAATAGAAACTAAAATGAAGAAGTAATTTTAGAATTGAAACTATTTTTAGATATGGAGTGAGGAGAGGTAAGACAGTCTTCAGTAAAGAAGCCATAGAAAATACTGAATTTGAGCAGGGTGCAGTGGTCATACCTATAATCCTTCGAATTCAGGAGGCTGAGGCAGGAGTATCACCCCAGTTCAAGGCCAGCCTGGATTACATAGCAAGTCCTTGTCTCAAAAACAAAAAACAAACACCAACAAAACCAAACAGAAAATACTGCACTTACGGAGCAGAGCTCTAAGGGGATATGTTCTGAAAGATTTCCAAATGCACAAGGGCTGCTGATGGCTTCACCTCTCTATAGGGAAAGCAAATAAAAAGAGATTTTCAAGTTTAGTCTTTGGTGTTGAAAATGCATTTCTTGAAATGTGAAAATAGAAGGAAAAAATGGAACCAAAGCTTTTGTACATAGGGAGGGGAAGGGGCTTAAGGGGGGGAGGGAAATGGGATAAAATAAAAAAATTTATTTTAAAAAAGAAATTTGAAAAAAAAATAAAATGCATTTCTTTTAGGAAATTATGCTGACAAGAGAGGAGAAGGTTTTATAAATATGTAGTTATTTCATCAGGATTAAAAATTTAGCGGTTCTAGGGCCAGTGATTTAGCTCAGTGGCACTGTGCCTGCCTCACAAGTGCAAGGTCCTGAGTTTGATCCCCGGTACTGCAAAAAAAAAAAAAAAAAAAAAAAAAAAATTAGCAGTTTTGTATTAGTTTCTAGATTGCTTTTTATGCTAATGGTTTATAAATCCTCCAAAAACCAGATGTACAGCACAAGTAGAAAGCCACGCCTTAACTAAGAGACAGTTTTTCCTTAGTGATGGAAGAAAACAAGTGTGCATGGGTACAGACACTGAAGAAAGATTCGTAGGTATAGGAAAGAGTCAAGGAGGTTCTCTTCTAGACCTATGGTGGTCACACCGGTTCCTGGGTTCAGGGCTGAGTGGCTCAGCAGGAGTGATTATGAGACATGAGAAGTATAAAATGGAGAGATTCTATGGGGAGTGGGAGACTAACCTGAGAGCATACTGGAGCCTTCATGTTTAGAAAAATATCTGTCTGTACATATTTTTAGATTACCAGCTCTTCTTGCATGAACGTGTTTTTAGTCCCCTTTGCAATCTCAATCCCTCTCTCTCTCTCTTTCTGAGACGGGGTCTTGCTGTGTAGTTCAGTCTGGGCTTAAACTCACTGTGATACTCCTAACTGAGCCTCCTGAGTGCTGAGATTACAGGCACGCACCATCACGCCCAGCTGTATTCTATTTATAATAGTTAAATTTATAGTAGCAGATATTTCTGATAAAATTGTCAAGACTGTTACATTGAATAACCTTCATTTTAAAGATGACTCTGGGTTTCTATTGCCGTAGGATAGGATTAATATTTTAAGTGTCTGGTAAAAGTACCACACCAATTGTGCATTTAGTTGAAGGCTGCTTTATGATGTGTATTGTTTATGTTTTTTATGGACCTATTTAAATCTAAAATGTTGACAGGGATGGTTGCTATTATCAACTTTACTCCTTTATTTTATAGTTAGGGTTAGGGTTTTTACTTATTTAAAGCTTGGCATCTCTGTATTATTTTATAAAATTAAAAACATTGAAACAGAATAATAAACCTTCACCATGCAAACATAAGGAGGAAGCTGTAGGTACAGAAATATACACTGTCTTTTCCTTGGGGAGGCAAGTGAAGGCTTACTACAATCCTCCTATTTGCAAATGAAAGTAAAAATTAGTAGCAAATCAGAACTAAGAGATTAAGTAGATAGGAGGGTGGATGGGGGAAGGGGAGATGGCTTCAAAGGGTACAAAGTTTCAGGTAGACTATAAGGAATACATTCTGGTGGTCTGTTACCCAACATGGTGACTATTGTTAATATTTCAATATTGCACATTTCAAAAAAGCTGAAAGAATGGATTTTAAATCTACACACACACACACACAAACACAAACATACACACACGCACAGAGTACTTGAGGTGATGAATATGCTAATTAGTTGATTTAACAATTCCACAATATACACATGTATTGAAAAAGCACAATGCATTCCATAAAGATACACAGTAAAACCTTGGTTTGTGAGCATAATTCATTCCAGATACATGCTTGTAATCCAAACCACTTGTATATCAAAATGAATTTCCCATAAGAAATAATGGAAACTCAGATAATTTGTTCCACAACCCAAAAATATTCATATAAAATTGATTATAACACTAATATAAAATAATAAAGAAAAAACAAAATATAAAGAAAAATAAACAAATTAATTTGCACTTACCTTTGTGGCTGTTGTGAGGGAGATAAGAGAGAGGAAGGTTATTGTGTAGGACGACTTTCACTATCACTAATGGAATCACTGCTATCTATTGGCTCAATGGAATCCTTTTCTTTCTGTGGAAATGTGACATTGCATCCTCGGCTTTTTTTCTTCTCTTTTTCTGCAGATGAGATATCCTCCATAACTTCTTGCTCTTGCTCATGATGTAGATCCATCAGTTTTTTAGTAGTCAGTTCCTGGCCATGTTCCTTCAGCAGCTACTGAATTTCATCCTTATTCACTTCCAGTCCCATGGTCTTCCCCAAGGACACAATTTCAATTACTGGTGGTTCCTTTTGATGAGCAAGGCCCCCTAAGTCATGTCCAAGAATGCAATCAGCCCAGTTTTCTCTGAGCAGAATTGAGAGTTCTCTTGCTGACCCCATCCCAGGCTTTATCGGTGATCCTGAGGAAGTGATTTTTTCCAAAACTCTCAGAGAATAAGGTTTATTTCTTCAGTCACCTCGAAGTATCACCAAAATGGTGTGTTGGTGTACAGCTTTTTAGTTTGAAATGACCTGCTGATCCATGGGCTGGAGGATTGGAGTGATGTTGGAAGGAACTTGACCTTAATGAACTTGAATTCCTCCAGTAAATTGTCCTCAAAGCCTAGAGAATGCATTAAACCATTAAAGCAGGAGCATTAAATATAACCAGCAAGGTTTTGAGGGACAGATTTTTTTTCTAAAAGGTGTTTCTTCACTGCAGGACCAAAGACCTACTTGATCCACTTAATGAACAGGATACTAATGGCCAAAGCCTTGCTGTGGGACCTCCATACTACATTTAACTGGCTTTTCTGCACCTTGCATTTCTTGAAGCCTTGTAGATTCTTAGAATGATACATGGCAGGGGCTTGCCTTTGAAATTCTCACCTGCATGAGTTCAAAAAAAGAGGGTGAGATGGTCTTTCATGGGCTTTTGATTGGACATTGCATTCTCTTCTTCTATAATGTAGGTTCTCTTTGGCATCTTTTTTTCCAAAAATTCCATGTCTCCTTGCATTTAAAAACTTGCTCCCACAGGTAACACTCAGAATCAATGAGCTTCTGAAACTTGGTAGTGAATGCCTCAGCTGCCTTAGTGTCCAAACCTGCACCCTCTCCATGCCTCACAATGCTATGGATGTCACTTCTCTTAAAGTTACCAAACCATCCCCTGCATGCTTTGAAGCCTTCATTTTCTGTTGATGTACCTGGCAGTTTACTTATAAGGTTGGTGTCCAAGGCATTTGGCCTCTCACAGATAAAGTTCTCAGTCACAGTATCACCTGCTAGTTGCTTCTTTTTATCCAAACCAGCAACTTTTTTTTACATCTTCCAGAACATGTGGCTGTTGCTTTGATATTCTGACTCCTTTTGCTCCATCTAGTCCCCTTATTTTTTCTTTCTTCTGTAATAGTTTGCAAATGATCAACATAGACTTATAAAATCTTGCAATTTCAGACACTCACATACCTCATCCATATTTCTTGATTTCCTAACTTCCACTGTAATCATCTTCTTCTAACCATTTTTCTTTTCAACATTTTTCTGCACGGGGGCCATTGTACATGCTCACACAGATGTTGACTACAATATATTAATAAACTGTTGTCCTATATTGCACTGTATTTAATGTAAATGGTAATAAGGAATCAGAGGAGGTCTGTGTCTGCAGGCAGCCTGACCTAGAATGAAGTAAAGCATTCCTAAGCTTACTCCTTTATAGAAAAGAAAAGAAATGCCCATAGGTGCTTTGAAATGACAAAAAATACACTAGTGGCAATTGTGGACACCCTCCCACATTCTGAAAGATCACCGGTTTCTGCCCAACACCATGGGCTGAGACTGAGCATGGGAGAATGAGATAGGACGTGGGATGTGGCAAAGTTGGCTGGGGGTAAGTGGAACCTATTATGAGATCCAAGGACAGCACCAAATAATTCCCAGGTCCCTGTATGTGGAATTTCTTGTGGGTTCCCAGGAGATGTGGACAACAGATAAGAATATAGATGCCATGAGGAGCTCACTATTGTGACTCCTCATGGTGGCCCACTCTGTGTCTTCTAGACCAGGGTGTACTTTTATTTTTGCTCTTTTTCTTTCATGTTTGCCCCATGTACTCTGCAGAGCCAGTTTTTCCCTTATCCTTTCACCCCTCACTTTTTTTTTATTTTGCTTTTTTGAGACAGGGTCTTGCTATGTAGTTCAGGCTGGCCTTGAACTCACTATATAGCCTAAACTGACCTTGAACTTGTGGCAATCCTCCTGCCTCTGCCTCCTGAGTGCTGGGATTACGGGCATGTGCCACCACACTTAGCTAACCTTCACTTTTCAAATAAACTTGTGGCACCATTTTTGGCTTGTCTTGCTCAATTGTTTGCGGCAAAAAGGACCTAGAGTACATTTAATTGGTGAGCCATTTCTAATCTGTGGAGCATAACACTAATTTTTGTCATAAAGTTGCATATATTCTTTAGACTATTTCTATTGATGAATTATTAATTTTATGAATTTTATTAAACAATGAGTACTTAGGAAAAAAATCACAAAAATAAAGTAGTGAATTTTCAATATTTATTGAGCATATAAAAAACATCAAAATTTTCAACATCAACTATTTTTTGGTATACAAAGTCTAAAATAGAACACCATAAATAAATTCTTATATGAACTACAATGAAAATACCAATAGCACTTTCCAAAATACAATCTTTACTTCAATAATCACATGTAAGGTAGTCTACACATAAGACAACAGTGCATTCCATACACACAGATTGCTTACAATGACAGCTCACGTGTTTTGGTTTCCTGGCCTTTTTGTAGGACATACTTGACATCTTACTGGTCTTGTTGTTTTGTCAGGAGTTTCTTTTATACAGTGTGTAGTTAACAGGAACGTAAAATAACAATAAAATACGTAGTAAATTCTTAGTATGCATTGTGCTTTATAATAGACATCAACATTTTCACATCAGCTGTTTACTTGCTTGCAAAACCTAAAAGGTATCAGAAATAAAAACCTATGTGAACTACAATGTAAACACAAAGTTTACCACAGAAATAATCTTTGCTTCAACTGTCACACCCAAGGCATTCTTCACACATGACAACTGCATGTTCCATACACAAGTATCACTTACACTGATAGCACACAGTTTTGTTTTCCTGTTCCTTCTTGTAGGGCAGTTGAAAGTTTTTTGCTTTTCCTGTTGTCATAGGAGGTCTTTGTTATGCTGTGCCTGCCTGTTCACCTGTCAGCTCATTAGTGTGCTCCACAATTTTTCTGTGTAATTCCCTAGGCAGAAACATTTTGTTTTTCCTCTGCTGTAAATGTGTTCCAGTCTTAATCCTCAAAGAAAATTTATCTATATTTTGCACTTGTTATTTCTTTGTAAATTATCAAACTATGCCACACATGTTTAGGATCAAATAAAACATAACCATTGGCCAATGCTTTGTGTTTTGAGTGACATCATATTTTCTGCATAACTCATCAACATCTATTCCAGGGCTGGGGATTTAGCTCAGTGGTTCCGGCACCTGCCTCACAAGCACAATGTCCCGAGTTCGATCCCTGATACCAAAAAAACCCCAAACCAAAATCTACTCCACCTTTGGTTGTGTTGTAGAACATTTCCATCTCAGGCTTCCATTTTGTTCAATTTTGTTCCATTTGTCAATACTTCTATTATGATGGAATGTTGACATCAGCAGTACCAGTTTGTTTTTCTTTGCCATATTTTCTATATGTAAATCTTTCTGAAACCGAAAGATTGTACTCTACAATTTTGTTTTGAAATTGCAACATTTCATTTGGAATCTCTGCTTTGTTCCTGTGTACAGTTCCTGCACTGGTCAGCTTGTGCTCTGTTAGCAAATGTAGTATCAACTGGAAACTGATAAACTAATTGTAAAATGTCACATTCTAATTAGTTTGGGAGATTGGAGCAACAAGCCTGTTAACATCATTTGGTTTATTACTGTATGAATAAGGACTTGATAGCTGAGTTTCAGGATAAATGTCTAAACTGAAAGCATAAGTCTTTGCAGTTACAAGGCCATAAAATTTTATGCCATATATTGACTCAATACTTTTTCCATAATTTTTTTTTAACATTCCTGCGATTACCATGAGAAATCCCTGCTGAGTACAGCAGACCTATGAATGTTTTCAGTTCTGGAATCATAATAAATACATTTTTGAATATGGCTATTGGTGCATAGAGAACATTTTACTTGCATTTCAGCCTTTGTGTATTTCATAGCATCTTGTAGCATTTCGTCTGTTACAATTTCCAACATTGAATAGCAGTGCTGGGATTGTCCAATACATTTCACCCCTGCCAAGACCCTCACTATATTTTTGGACCTAGTTCTAACACTGGATTGTTCCATTTGGTTGTATGGCCATTTTGCAACATTTTGACTAGTCAAATATGTACTCACATTGCTGTTTTGTCATTTGAATCAAGGAGGTCTGCATTCCCTGAGTCTGTATCAGTCAATTCTTGTTCCATTTCACTGTCATAGAAACTTTGGCTCACATGGCCAATGTCAACGTCCTCCTCCTCCTCATACACCCACACCACGCTTCTGTTATGAAAACATGTATTTTACCATAACAGATCCTCTTCCTCATCCATGCATGAGTAATCTGATGAGTTACTTTTGACCTCCTTAAAAACTTGCAAATCTCATTTTTTATGTGCCATTGTACTGAATTCAGCTACTTCTGCCAGAAAAATCAAAAGAAAACTTTTTTTTTTTTTAACAAATCTTGGAGTGGTGTGGGTCTGCCGGACCCTCTGTGATGCTCATGTAAACATACACAAAACATGGGTAAAAATCCCATTTTGCCACTTTTGCACATGTGCACACACCTTGCCATTCATCATACCCAGTGGATAAACATATAGATTGTTTCCTGTATCCTCAGGGAAAGGTACTGAGCAGCACAGCCAGCTAATTACACAAAAGTACAAATTTACAGTAGGAAAGCAAGGGATGGGTCTGCTGGACCCAGTGTCATGCTCTGAGAGCTAAAGAAACTACCCAGTAAGACAATCACCCACCATCCCAGACAGAGTGAAAGAGGGAGAGAGAACCATTGGCTCAGTTGTAATCATGTGTTTGGTGTCACGAATCACTTGTAATGGAAGACACTCATTGTTTATCGTGTTAAAATTTATTAGAAATACTTGCTTGTCTTGGGGAACACTTGCAGAACAAGTTCCTCACAACTCAATGTTTTAGTGTAGTTATTTGTCAATTAAAAGTAAAAAGTTAAATACCAGCTAGGGAATAAATACACTAAAAGATTTGGTATTAGTTTAGTTGAAACTTTACCTTTGTTGAAACTAAAAGCTGAATTATTAACTTAAAAATTAGATTTTTCTACTTGATGTTGCTCTTTTGGTTCTAATTTGAGAAGGAATAGTCTCAAAAAGAAAAAAGATTTTTTAATATAGAACACAGGAATGTTGCAATGGATATGCTCATCAGGAGCATAGAGACAGGATATTAGATTAGATAGATATTAGAGATAGGAGTTTCAATGGTGAATCCTACAGACTGTACACATGAAAACTACACCCTTATTCTGTTCAATGTCATCACAATGCTTGTTGATCTGGTTATATTAATATAATTCTTTAAGCACTAATTTTCACTGATTCTTTGTTCTTTATAATGAATGCACTATTTGCTCTGGTAGTGGCTAAAGGCCTTCTTTTGTAAGAATTTTGTTCTATCAGAGTAAAGTGTTTTAACTCCTCCAAATTACTACTCCCTGAGATATTTTAATGCAGTCATCTAAATTCCCAAACCTTCCACCAAAAACAAGTTTGGAGGGCCAGGCCAGGGATTTAACTCAGTGGCACAGCGCCTGCCTCGAAAGTGCAAGGTTCTGAGTTTGATCCCCGGCACCAAAAAAAAAAAAAAAAAATTTTGGAGTTTGTAAAACTAAAGAATTTACCAGAGAGGTTGTCACTTGTGTTCCTTAAGCAGGTATTTAAATGCTCGGCCCTGTCAGGAACCTGGCAGACACCATCCCAATCCTCAGTGTAAGACAGGCACTTGGAAGATTTAACAAGGCACACAGGATGAGGGTGTCCCCGAAGCGACGACTCGGGTAGGTACGGGGAGCAGGGAACACATAGACCAGCTACGTCTGGGAACCTGCGGGAAAGCGGCAGGAGCATGGTCAATAGCCAGGGAGGTCGGGAAACTCCGGAGGAAAGATCCTGGGGCCCAGGATCTCGGAAAGGGAAGAGGGCATGGACCGGAAAGGGCGCGCAGCGGTAGTACGCGACACAGACCGGTAGCCAGGACCGCAGGGCGGCGCGCTCCATCCCAGGTTCTGGGAAGGCCAAGACCACTTCAAAAGAGGCGGATGCAGAGAGCAGCAATAGAAGACAGGGGGTTCCTGAAATCGCCCCAAGAAAAATGATACGGTCAAAAAGCCAATGCCTTTGCAAAACACAAAGAAGTCTGTGAAGAACCGCTAGGGCAGGTGTCGAAGACTGGCAAAAATTGTCACCGGGCTGGGGAGTTAGCTCAGTGGCGCCGCGCCTGCCTCATACGCGAAAGGTCCTCAGTTCAATCCCCTGTACCGCAAAAAAAATATATATATATATACACACACACACACACCGTCACTACCTGTCCACAAAGTGGAGCTATTTAAATCAGTCGTGAGCAGGTTCAACTTTCTTGCGTGGGCCTGTGCTCGCGAGTACTCCCCTGGGCTGGATGCGATGAGGGTCCCGCCCAGTCAATATCCAAGAGCGGAGCCAGATGGGCTCCCACACTGCGGACGCTACGTCCTTCCCGCAAATGTACGGCAGGTGGGCAAACAACCCGCAGGGTACGGACACGCTTTTAAACGTCACCCTGCGATACTGATGCAGGCGAACGGCCTCGTAAATCTCAAGCCCGGGCCTCCAGGAGCCCTTTTTATAGCTTTCGCGGTGTAATCCGCCAGGCCGCCAAAGGGGAAGCCCAAAATCCCTGCATGGCGCAGGCGCACAGAAAGCATAGTGGGCCGTGGGCGGAGGGCAGAGCGGGCAGGGTGTTTCCCAGAAGCCTCTGCCACACAGAGCAGCCCTTCCTCCCGCTCTTTGGCGCGCGACGTCACTCTAACCACCAAGCTCTCCGTCGCAGCGACGGTTTGCCGGCGCCCCCCTGCGGTCCCTTTGAGCACGCTTATATGAGCGCAGGGCCGGAGGGTGGGAGGAGAAGGCTGTGTGGCGCGCTCCAAAGCTGCCGTCGTCACCGTAGCGCGCCGACCTGTGGCGGCGCGGCTGAGCCGCGCGGGGAGGGGGAGGGGGATGAGTGCGGCTGGGAGGGAGGAGGCCAGACAAGGCGGGGGAGGGGGAGCAGCGGTGGCGCAAGCCGCGCGGAGCAGCGCAGTTCGGGTCGGCTCTCTGCTTGGCCGCTGGCTGCGACCCGGCCCGCCGACCCTGCGTCTCCGGATACCTCTGAGCGGACGGGGAAGTCCATGTTGCGGAACTTGGCGTTGGAGTGACGGAGCCCGAGCTTGCTGCGGTGGGGCCACCGCCAGGGGAGCGAGCGCCTCGACCTCGGCCTGAGGTAAACACGGGCCGGCCCGGGGCGGGGTGGGTGGGTTTGGCGGCTGCCTGGCGAGCTGGGGCCCGGGCCCGGCACCGAGTAGGGGAGCCGGCCCAGTGATCGCAGGCCCGACAAAGTTTGGGGATCTCGGGCGGCCCAGGCAGCGTCCTGCGCTGGTGGGAAAGTTGGGGCCGCTCTCCGGCGGGCGAGGCTGCAGCCCGGAGGCCCTCTGCGCTCGCGAGGGAGGCCCCGCTCTGGCCGCCGCTGCCGGCTGTCGCGCCCCGTCCCATTTCCTCCCTGTGGCCTAAGCGGCCCCTGCTGCCGGGCAGGCGATTTCCGTCCCCGCTCGAGGGGCTTCCCGGTGGTGCGAACGGCCAGACAACCGGTCAGCAGCCGGACGTGTCGGGTGCTGAGCTCCGGCGCTCCCGGCCCCGGGTCTACTTTGCTAAGGAGTCTTTGCTTTTGTCGCCAGCGTCTAAACCTGCTTGTGAAACCAAACTTTGCTCTGCCGTGACCTCTCGAGTGTGCGAATAGAGAACATCCGGAGCTTCTGAATATCAGCCTTTTACCCGTGTCCTGAACTTCAAAAATACTCCTTCTCCTTCCCACTTCATCTTTTAAAATCTCCTGCTTGGGCTGACAACCAAAGGGCCGGGGGTCTAAATTAAGCCTCATTAGTCGCCTCTTTTTGAGCCATTTAAGAGATTTCTTACACGTACCTGGCGGTCTTGCCCCCCCCTACGTATTTTGAAAAATTGCTTTAAAAGACCCTTGATTTAGAAAACTTGATGAAAACACAGATTCAAATCTTGAATTTGAAAAATACACCCCAGTATATTTCTGAACCGTATTCTAGTGTCTACCGGCTGAGTGTTATTCATTTTGAATTACATTTTGACTAACATCTTTAAACTACCAGAGAATTAAGATTTTTCAGCAAAACGGATGAAAATAATTCTAATGTGACGCTTTGGCTAGTGGATGATCTATTTATCCGAGTTTGGGAATTTCTTCTGAGTTTTGGGAAAACCCTATCAAATAATGTATTATTTTCTCGTTTTAAAGCAAAAGTTAACTAATGCATATAACTACATACCTCAGCAGCAGAATATTGAAAACAATAATTTTTTTTTCTATTGGTAGGATTGAACCCAGGACCTTGAGCATGCTGGGCAAATGAACTACCACTGAGCCACTTACTTCCCCAGCCCTGAAATACATTCTTAAATAACTATGGGTTTCTGTATCTTACCGGTAATTTCAGTATTATTTAAATTTCAACATGTAATCAAGTCTCTTTCCAGAGCCTTGGCTTTTTTTCTGCTTTTTCAGACTTGGCTTAATCATTTTTACTCTTCTGCTATTGGACAAAACCTGTATGAAACAATTTGCAGGCCTTTTGTTTTTGTTGATTTAACTGAGCAGGAGAAGTGAAATTTTGAAACTTTAAAAAAAATGGTGTATTAAAGATAATCTGAATTTCTTTTATGTTGTGTTTTAAAAAACTAGCAATTCTTGGTGTAGCTACACTTAAGCTGTAAAAATTTTTGGTGCTTGCAAATAGATTTGCAGTCAGTTTTGTAGTGACAGTGACTTTTTTGACTGAGAACTTTGAATACATTTTAAGATTTCAGTGGGGTAAAATTAGAATGTTTGTTTACTGTGACTGCTCTTGCTGTGAAGACATTCTTTAGTATGTCAAAGGGAAAGAGTAATGTTATGCTCCTTGAAAAGGTGTCATGGAGGAAATTTTAAGGAGAATTTTTTTTTTTTTACCTGTACTATCTTCATGTGTGATGAGATTCAATTTAAGATCCAAACTAACCCAAAGTACTAAACCCAAAGGGGTTAATACTAACTAATCCCTAGGAAATTTTCTTGAAAACTTGTGCTGTTAATCTTTAAAGGTAGATTGAATCAGGGTGGTTACACAATGCTGTTGATTCCTCATCAGTAGCCTCTAGTAATAAGAAAGTACAACGTTATACTATCCATCAACTCAATACTGTACTTTTTAGGTATATTACGAGACAGTCATAGCCATAAAAGCAATAAAGTTGCTGGGGATTTAGCTCAGTGGTTCTGCTGCTTGCCTCGCAAGCACAAGGACCTGAGTTGGATCTCCGGTACCAAAAACAAACAAACAAACAAAATTTAGAAAGTCAGTCATAGAATAATTTTCATTGTAACTTTCCATTAGCAAGTTCTTCCAGCATCTGCTCTTCTCTTTCAGTGATGTAAATGGGATCTTGACTTACTTTGCCCAGTAAAAGGAAGAAACTTAAAACACAAATTCATAACATTCTCTTTCTTAAGAATAAATAGCCTTGTATCTTAAGAATAAATAGTCTTGGGCGGGGGATTTAGCTCACTGATTCTGCTGCCTGCTTCACAAGTGCAAGGACCCAAATTCAATCCCCGGTACCAAAAAAATAAAAGAATAAATAGCCTTGCTTTTGAACAATGAGCTGACTAGTAACATTGAGTAGAGCCCAGAGTTAAAATATTCCAGTATCGCTGTATGTTTCCAAGACTTAACTTTTCATTTTTTAAAGTTGTGGCACATAATTCAATATAAAATGTGAACACTTATTTGCAAAATAACTTCCTATAAAATCACTGTGACCTTTGCTGATTGTAGTCTTTAACACTCAATTGCCAAAGTGATCCTAAGAAATTCATGTCACTTCCCAAATCATAGACGTTATTTTGGCTTACAAGGTTCTGTGTTGTCTCTTTTCTGATTCCAGCTCCTTACTCTTTCTCCAGTCACATTTCTACTGTGTTGCTGAGATCTTCTCTATAAAACAACAGTTGTCTCCCTACATTTCTTATTCTTTTAAAAAAAATTTTCTTAACCATTTTATGTCATTTTTCTCCGTATCATTTTATCATGTTCCAACATAATACTATTTATTTTACTAACTTGTTTATTCTACTTCTTCATACTAATGCAACTTTTGTGAAAACAGGGTTTGTCATTTTGTCACTTTTATCCCTAAACATCTGAACAATGGCTGGCATGTAGGGGGTACTTATTAAATATTTAATAGATTAATATGCTTTTAGCTATAAACATTAAAACTAGTAATTGTGAGCTGGGCATAGTGACACACGCTTGTGATCTCAGCACTCGGGAGGCTGAGGCAGGAGGATTGCTGTGAGTTTGAGGCCAGCCTGGGCTACATAGTGAGTTCAGGGCCAGCTTGAACTACAAAGGCAGACCCTACCTCAAAAAAAAACAAAACAAAACTAGTAATTGTGGTTTGAAACTTTAGATGATGTCTTAGTTTGTTGCATCACTATGTGTGGACCATATTCAGGAAAAGGATACATATTTTTAAAGGCAATTTGTGGCCTAAAAACTAATTTGTCAAAATATAGAAGGAACTAAGGATGCTTAGCTAAGAGTAGAGTGGTATAACTATCTTATTATTAAAAATGTAATTTAAAAGCCACATTAGACTTATTTTTAGTAGTTTCAGTAGGTAGAACTAGGATACTGTGACACATATTAAAAGGAGGGGAGTCAGCAAGCAAGGGTGGATCTTGAAGGTTGGAAGCCTTTTGACAGTCTGGAAGAGATGGGGATAGCTTGAATTAGGTTAAGAATTGTGGAGATGGGCTAAGTGGATGAGATTTGTGATTAATGGGCCTCAATCAATAGATTGTAGGTACAGGAGAGAAATTTCAAAAATGACTCCAGGTTTATGTAGCTGGGCTGATGCTGGTACCAAGTGAGGACCGGCTCCTTTTGGTTTTCTCATACTGAGTTTGAAGTGCTTTTGGAGCTTTCAAGTGGAAATTCTATGTAGGCTATTAGATATATGGCTTTAAAATTCAGAGGAGTATGGGCTGGAAATAGATAATTGGAGAAACTATAAGAAAGGATGAAATTGCCTAGGAGAGACAATATCTTTGAAAAAAGGTACCCTAGAATGGAACCACAATAGCCTCAAGCATAAACAGTTTACTGGAAGACTGTTAGGTCTCAATATTGTGAAGGTCAGAGAAGCAGAAGGTAAATGTGTTGCTACAGAAACCAAAGGAAGAGCGTGGTTCAAGGGGCCTGTAATCAGTAGAAAGAGTTGAATAAGGTAAGAACTGTCAAATTTTTCTTTGGATATAACAACATGGAGGTCATTGACCTTTTTGGTGCTCCTATAATTGCATAATTACTGTAGTACTTAGTACTACTGAAAGTACTAAGATCAAAGTTTAAGAAATCCATTTTACAGAAGAGAGCTAATGTTTATCAAATATTTACTGTGCATTAGCCACTGTGTTTTAGACACTTTACATAAATTTTATTTGATCTTTTTAGTGGCCTTACAGTGTTAGCTATATTGGTCTGTTTTGCCGAAATGAGACTTGAGACTCTGGAGAGGTTAAATGGCTGTTATCAGAGTGCTTACTACATCTCTATACCTGGATCTGTGTAACTCTTTGGCCTTTGTTAATTTTATCAGTTGGTTTCCCAATTTGTAGGTCATTGCTGTCCAGCAGACATTTTTGCAGTGATGGAAATCCTGTCTGCCCTGTCCAATTCAATGGCTGACAGCAGCACGTGACTAGGAGCACTTGAAATGTGGCCAGTGAAACTGGGTAACTGAATAGTGGTTTACCTTGCTAGATACTTATGAATCAGAGGTCATTGAGACTCTCACAAATAATAGTCGTATATGAGGTAAAGATACATGTTCTTCATTTGTAAAGAGTACTGCTTTGATTGCATGCTAGATTTAGATGCTATAAATGAATTTTGTAGGTAACTTTAAAAAACCTCAAGATTTCAAGTACTTTTTTTTCTGAATCATTTGAGATTAAGTTGCAGATGTAATCTTATCACTTCAAACAAATACAAGGACAGGGCTTTCTGGTAAACAACTAATAATATTACCATCAAAATCAGGAAATCAGCCAAGATGTATTACTACCATCTATATTCTTAGACCTCATCAAATTTTGCCAGTTTCCATAATGATTTCTTTTGTAACAAAAGAATTCAGAATTCTATGTTACATTTGACTGTAAAGTCTTTTTAGATTCCTTTATGCTAGGACAATGTTTTACCTTGACTTTCATGACCTTAGTACTTTTTAAAATTTACAAGTTTTGTTTTAACTATCTCTTTCTTAATTTGGGTTTGCCTTAGATTTTCTTAAAATTGGGTTCAGATTGTGTACCTTGGACAGTAGTAATGTGTTTTTCTCATTGCATACTGTCACAGTATAATTTGTTCATCTCAGTAGTGAACATAGGCACTTTGTTCATTTGATTATGATTAAGTTCTCAAGATGCTTTACTGGAAGGCCCCCCCCCCCCTTAGTAATTAATTTTGTGGGGAATTATTTTGAGACTTAAAAATAGCCCCTGTTATATATTCTCAAACTGTCCTGGCTTTGGGCATTGAAAGCCCTTCAAGCTAATTGCTGCTTTCTTTTCACTTGCATTGAGCATTTTCCTACTTTTTTTTCACAAGAATATGTACCAAGATTACCTTGTACTGTACTTTCCCTGCCACAGCCCAGGAATCAACCATCCCTCCAAGAAATGGATCCTTTAAGTGCAGAAAAGTATTTAGAAACCAAGATTTGGGCAGTGCATTTATTCATTATGTTTCAGTCCATAGATTTGTTCTAATTTTTGCCCTAAATTTACAACTTCCTTTTCTTTTGGTACTGGAGATCAAACTTGGGTTCTTGTGCTTGTGAGGCAGGCGTCGGAACCACTGAGCTAAATCCCCAGCCCCTACAACTTGCTTTTAACAGGGAGAAACTTACCTATTACCTTTTTTATTATGCTTATTTTATTATATTCTCTGTGTAGCCAATTTTCAATTGTCATTGCCACTGCTGCTGCCTTTCTCTCTCTCTCTCTCTCTCTCTCTCTCTCTCTCTTTTGAACATTTTTTTCCCCTTTAGTACTGGGAATTGAGCCCATGGCCTACACATTGAGCTACATCTTCAGCTCAGCTTTTTATTTTATTTTGAGACAGAATCTCCCTAAATCACTAAGTTTCCCAGAGTGAGCTGTAACTTGCCATCCTCCTGCAAGCCTCCCAGAATTCTGGGAGTACAGATGTGGGCAGCCAGGCTTGGCTTACCCTTTTTTAAACTCAGGTTCCAATCTCCTGTGTCAGGACACACTTTTAACTCTGACTCTGAGATAACTCAACGTGGGGGATCTGTAGCCTTACTGCTTGAGTCCATTATCTCACTATTGGCTTGCTCACTGTCTCCAACATTGACATCTTGCTTACTGACTTAAGAGCTAAAATAGCAGCATACAGACACCCCTTTTTGTAAAAGATTATTACACCAGAAGCTTTCAGATTTTTGCCATTAAATACGATGTTGGTCTGTTGTTTGTCATAATGGCTTTTAATCACATTGAGATAAGATCCTCTGTACCTGTTTTCTTTAGGGTTTTTATCATGAATGGATGGTTTTTGTTAGATGCTTTCTGTGTTGTCTATAGAGAGGATTATGTGATTTTTTTTGTTCTTGCTTCTGTTTAGTGCATTACATTTTTTGATTTGTGTTTGTTGAAGCATCTCTGCATCCCTGCGATGAAGCCTACTTGGGTCTTTTTGATGATTTGTTGCATTGTTTGCAATATCCTGTTGACAATTTTTGTGTTTGTTCCTGTAAGAGATTGATCTGTGTTCTCTTTTTTTGCTTGGATACTTGTCTGGTTTTGGAGTCAAGGTATTGGTATTTTCCAGGGATGACTTGGGGAGTACTCACTTCTTCCCTTTCATTTTCATTAAAAAGCTTGAGGAATGTTGGTGTTAACAGTTTCCCTGAAGTTTTTATGTAATTCATCAATGAACCCATCCAAACCTGGGCTTTTCTTTTGGTAGTTTTTTTTTTATATTAGTATTTCAATGTCATTATCTGTTACTGGATTATTCTAGGTTTTTAAATCTTGTTTTAGTTTTGGTAATGTATCTAGGAATTTATCCATTTCTTTTTTTTTTTGGTACCAGGGATCAAACTCACAACCTTGTGCTTGTGGGGCAGGCACGGTGCCACTGAGTTAAATCCCCAGCCCAGAATCTATCCATTTCTGAATTCCCCAGTTTATTGGCTTACAGGTTTTTGAAGTGGTTGTTACTATCATCTGTTTCATTTCTGATTCCATTTATGTGGGTCTTATTTTCTTCTTTTTTTTTTTGGTAGGTTGGCTAAGTGTTTATTTTGTTTATTGTTTGAAACAATTAAGTGTACTTCATTCTTTTTTTCCTCAAAGTTATTGATTTCTGCTCTGTTCTTTATTTGCCTTCCTCGTACTAGCTTTGGGTTTGGATTTTTGTTGTTTTTCTAGGACTTTAAAGTGCGTCAGTAGGCTGTTTGGGCTCTTTTTTTGTGTGTGTGATGGGGGCATTCACAGTATTCTGTCTTAGGACTGCTTTCATTGTGTTCCATAAGTCCCGCTATGTTGTACTGGCATTATCATTTAGCTCTAGAAACTGCTTTACTTTTTCCTTAATTTCTTTTCTAACCCATTGTCAATTTGAGAGTGTGTCATTTAGTTTCCAAATATTTACATATTTTCTTTTTTTTTTTTTGGTCTTGATTTCTAACTTCATTGCCCTATGGTCTGAAAATCAGCTCTTCTAATGGAGAATAAATACTAATAACTTACAAAATTTGTAAGCTGTCATTCACTGGAAAATCTTACGAAAAACTCTTTCAGATAAGACAACTTTAATTCACTATAGCATATTCTTTTTAGGAACTGTTGTACATGTCCTTTTAAAAATACATTACTGAATTATTGATATATTTTTGCTATAGAGTATAACCTATTTTGAGAGCCAGCTGTAGTGAATGCAAAACTGTACTCACACTAGGGGCTAGGAACTGATCTATAACTTTTAGAACTTGTTAAATTATGCCTGTGTTGTTGTTTTGCCGTGCTGGGGATTGAACCCAGGGCCTTGTGCATGCTAGCAAGTGCTCCCTCCAGAGATGTTGTCTCTAGAAGCTTTCCATGTTCTAGCAAATGTAGAAACTAAAGACAGAGAATTTAAATGCCTGTGGAGTTATAATTTGGATCAGCTCTGTGTGTTCCTGATAATTGAAACCACTGAAAGACTGAAACTATGAAGATGTCAGTGAAAAAGTACCTTTGCTGAAAATGTTAATTTTATTATAGTCCATAATTTCTTCCTCATGTTAGTCTTAACATTAAAAAATTTATGACTAATATACAATAGAATTGACCTTTTTTGGGTATATCTGAATTTTAATACATGTCTTTGATTTTTGTTACCCCCACCACCACAGTCAGGGTTTGGAATGGTTGTGTGCCCCAAAACTCCCTCATGGTATTTTTAAACTCCTAAGTTTCTTGTAACTCAAGTTATTGCTGACAAATTGGTCAACTGTAGTTTTGACTCAAGAATGTCATATAAGGTGGAGATGGTGTTGCATGCTTGTAGTCCCAACACTCAGGAGGCTGAGGCAGGAGGATTGACATGAGTTCAAAGCCAGCTTGGACAGCATAGTGAGTTCAAGGCCAGCCTGAGCTACACAGTTAGACTCTGTCTCAAAAAAAAAAAAAAAAAAAAGAATGTCATATAAATGCAGTTATATGATATATAAGTTTTTGAGATTGTTTTTTTCCATTCAGTGCTTTTTAAGACTTCAAGAGGTAGAGTGAAATATCCATTTGTTCTTTTTTACTGCTGTGTGGTTTCCTCTTATATGGTTGAATGTATCATAAATTTATTAATTTGATCAAGCCTAGTATTATAACTTTTCTGTGATCTTTGTCTTGTGTTGGTGTTAAGGTAATGCTAGACTCATAAAATGAGTTGGGAAGTGGTCATCTTCCATATCTTGGGGAAAAGACTGTGTTGATTTGGTGTTACATTATTTCTTCTTAAATATTTATAATTCACCAGGGGTGAATTACGTGGGGTTGGAGGTTTCTTTTCTGGAAGGCTTTTAAGTATAAATTCAGTTTTCTTAAATATTGTTGTAGGACTATGCAGTTTATTTACTTTATCGGTCTTCGTAGAATTTTAAATCATACTGGTCGTTTTAAAAAGTGATTTAGTTTTACTCATTTTTGTTTTCAATTTTTAGTGATTTCTATTGTTTGTTTGTTTGGGACAAGGTCTTGCTCTGTGGTTCAGGCTAGCCTTGAACTTGCTGTGTAGCCCAGGCTGGCAATCAGTCCTCTGGCCTCCCTTCCCAATTGCTGAGATTGCATGCATGCGCTGTCATGTTTGGCTATTTCTTTATTTCTGCATGGTCTGTGTGTGTATATATATGTATGTATTTATATAACCCCTTTCCTTTTCATCTCTGTTGTGGGGATGGAACCCAGGACATCACTCATGCGAAGCAACCGCTATACCTGTGAGCTACATCCCCAGCCCTTTCTCTAGGTTTTTAAAAAATTTTTAAATTTTTTTTAATTTTGGTTTTGGTTTTTGAGACAGGATCTCACTATGTAGCCCAGGCTGGCCTCAAACTTGCAGAGATCCTCTTGCCTCAGCCTCCCAAATGCTGAAATTACAGGCTTGAGCCACCACGCCCAGCTCTTTCTCTAGTTTCTTAAGGTAGAAGTTCAGGTGGATGAGACCTTTGTTTTCTGATATAAATAGTTTAATGTAATACTTTTTGCTGCATCTTCCATATTTTAGCTATTAATATGCTTGGATTTAGAACTACCATTTTATTTTCTGTTCTTTGTTACTATTCTTCTGTAACCTTTTTCTTTGGATATTTGAACTTTTTTTAATATTTAGTTTTATTGTGGTTTTGACTACTTATTAAGTGATAGCTCTAGGGATTATAGTATATCTGCTTAAATTTTCAGTGTACTTAGAGTAAGTATTTTATGTTCACTATATGTTTGTTTGTTTTGTTTTTTGGTACTGGGGATTGAACTCAGGACCTTGCGCTTCCAAGGCAGGTGTGGGCACCACTGAGCTAAATGCCCATTTCAGAGTAAGTATTTTATGAGCTCAAGTGAAAATATAGAGACTTTACCACTGTGAAGGTCCCTTTCCCTTTCTGCCTTTGTGTTGTCATTGCCTTGAATTACACCTACATATTATCAGACAATATTAACATTTTCTTTTAATTGCCAAACATTTTTAAGGAATTCAAGATGAGAACAGTTAATTGTATTTACCTGGATACTTAACCATTTCTCTTGCTCTTTTGTCATTCCATTCTCTTTCCTCTGACTGAAGACCTTCATTCAGCAGTTCTTTTAGAGCTGGTAAAAAATTAACATTTTCCTTCAATTGAGAATGTCTTTTTATTTCATATAAACTTTACAGTTATTTTCTATTTGACTCTTTAAGGATCTTGTTCTACTCCTTCTGGCTTGTGTAGTTTCTGATGAGAAATCACTAGTCATTCAAATTATTCAGACCTCCCGTTCTCCTCACAAGTAATACGTTATTTTTTTCCCTCAGCTGCTTTTTTCCCCCCTAATTTTCAGCAATTTGACTATGTGTCTAGGTATAGCTCCATTGTTTATGAGTTTTTCAATCTGTAGAAGTTTGTGCTTATTTATTAAACCAGATTTTGAATAGTTGCCAGACATTGCTATTATTTATTCTTTTTCTCCTTTACTGTACTGCCAGTGCTATTAGTTTCCTCTCTTTGGGCATGAATGTTAGGGTTTTGGTCTTGTCTTAGAGGTCCCCAAAACCTTAGAGACC
This sequence comes from Heterocephalus glaber, assembly GCF_000247695.1. Next base: position 6,244,484 of record NW_004624816.1, read on the forward strand.
TCTAAAACCTTTTTTTTTCTTCAACATTTTTTCCAGTGTTGTTCAGAATGAATAATTTTCATTGGTCTGTCTTCAAATACGTTACTTCTCTATACTCTCATTTCCATTCTGCCATTGATTTTATATAGTCTGTTTTTTATATATCACATTGCATTTTTCAGTTTTAACATTTTCATTGGTGGTTCTTTATATGTTCTATTTCTTGGCTATGATTTAAAACTGTTTCTGTTAAGAATATTTGCCCATACTTGTTGGAGCCTTTTAATACCTGATTTAAAAATCTTTGTCTCTCTGTTAGATGATTCACATAGATAATTCACTCACTGTTCTGACATCGGTGTCATCTTGGTTTCTTTCGATAGTTTCAGTGAGTGCACTCCCCAGGAACCAGAATGTGACTCACATGGGGGTTTATCTCACTCTAGTTTTGAGAATCTGTAGTATGCTGATTGAGGTAAATCCACATATATGTTCATTTCAGGGGTGAACTAGGAGTTTCAGACAGCTTAACCATTACTTTCTCAAGTTTTTCTTCTCTGTTATATCCATAATGTTTTCTGGATCCCTAAGGTCTTTTTGGTTCTCTAGTTAGAAAGCTTACTCTTCATTTACTCCTTTCCATAACTGAGTCTATGTCCAAGTGATAGGAAGACAGAAAAAAAAAAATCAGTAAAGTCTGTCCTCAGTATGTGAGTGTGGTTCATCTCCTTCAGTGTTGTTAGGTTCTTGCTGGTGCCATTGTTGCCACTACCACCACTACAGGATTGCTTGGAGACTGGGGCATGATACAGAAAAAAGGGAGCAGTTTTTCTCTTTGTGAGCTGTAGGAGACCTCTTCTCATTCCTTGGACAGAGGGATTTTCTTAGCACCCTCATTGCCCAGGCCAAGGGTTTTTGGATAAGGAAAAAGATGATAAAGGCACTGCCAGTTTGATAAGCTGGTTTCTTCCCCAACCTACCTGCTATTATTTACTTCTAAGTCCTCACATAGCTATTCCATTCATTCTGTTTGGGTTTTATAGTTTCATTCAGTGCTTTCAACAAAAGCATGTTTACTCTGTGATACCCAGAATTGGAACTTCCTGATCTCGTTTTTTATCTTTTAGAATAAATGGCAACTTGAATCTCTTTGTGATTATAGTTTGATGTGGTTTGTTGATTATACATTTTCTTTTTTTTCCTTTTTCAACATACATATGGTCTTGCCATATGTAACAGTGCAAGTCTTGTTGAAAAGATGCTGCTGTAAAAATGAAGGATACAGTACAGGGAAATTAGCTTCTGTTTTAGAATACTTTTCCTGAACTCTTAATTTTTAATGATTATATTATCTTTGCAAAAAGTATTGTTTTCAGATCAATTTGTACTTTTTGCCTGAGATTTTTTTCGGGCTTGCTTTTCACTTTGAAAATGTTGCATTTTTATTCATTTTAATCTTTTAAAATTAAATTACTTCAGTAATTAAATTGTTAGTCATAGAGCATAGTTTGAAGTGATATGCTAAGAAACAATATACAAGATTGTTTATCAGTGACTGCTGCTTGGAAAACAAGCACTTTTCTGAATATATTTGTAGTTTCAGTGGGTTTTTTTGTTTGTTTTTTGTGGTTTTTCAAATTCCAAACTTTAATGACTGCTTATACAATTTTAAAATTAGGCCATTCTTTACAAACTGTTAAGTGAACATATTTGGAATATTTCAGGATGTAACAGAAACAGTGTATAATGAAAAGGAGCAGGCAGATAGATCATTGTTGGGTGTAACATTATTGGGTGTAACAGACTAAAAGATACGTACAAAAGTAAAGCCTGGGAAAAGACCCTAGAGATTGAAATTTTTAAGTTAACATCAAAACTAAGCAGAGTCTACAAAAAATTTGAACGAAAATCTATTTTTTGAAAATTGTTGGAAGTATATTTAGGACCACTGAAATTCACTTACAGATAATTCTACAACTTGGTAGTAGAAATAATAAGTAGTCAAGCTAGAATGTGACTGAGGTAATTAGAGCCATAAATAGTTAATAACTCAGCATAAGGATATGCCTAACTCATAACCACAAAAAAATAGTCTGGCTTGCCCATAGCTTAGTGTTTATATCTTTTATTGACCATATATTATTGGCTAGGACCAATAGTTATTATGTTTTTGTTACTGAATTGAATGCAAGGCTGGTGTTTAAAAACCTGGTTTCTTGTCCTGGAAACTGGAGTCCAAGGAGATAAAACAGGTAAATATAAATAAGTTACAAGTTTATAAGTTGTTAAACTGAAACTTGTGAAGAGAGAAAAATCTAAAAAAGTAGTGAAATCCTAAGACTCAGTTTAAAGACAAAAAAGGTAACATGGCAGTTACTTTATGGTATAAAAAAGAATGGAAGCAGGTTATATTCAGGAAGAAGAAAACAACTTCTAAAAACTGGGAATGCTTAAGCAGTTTTTAAACATAAAGCGGTTTTTTGTTTGTTTTTTTAAAAATTCTTTTATTGGTACATTTTAGGTATACAAGACAAATTACATTTCTCATTGGAAACTTGTACCTTTACATGATGCATCTTGGTTCTTATTTTTTCCCCATTCCTAGCTCTCCCTTCACCCCCTCCACCTTTCCCTATTTACAGAGACTTTATTTCCATTTCTCATCATTTTTTCTTTCCCTTCTTTCCTTTACCCTGCCCCTCCCACTACCCCTACTCCTTTGGACATTTTCTTCCTGTTTTGCATTATCAATTATTCATTCTAATCATTGGTACAGTTTAGGTATACAATATAATGACATTCATCATTGGAAATTTGCACCTTTACATACTCTCTTGGTTGTTATTTTTCACCCTGACCCAGCCCTTCCTACAACCCCTCCATTCCTCCCTATTTACAAAGATTTTTTTCCTGGGGGAAGATGCCGAATCATCCCTCCACAGACAAGCAGCCACATGGTTCCACAATACAAAGATGCCAAGGACACCAGACCACCAGATCAAGGTACTGAGTCCCGCTGCTCCCAGCCCAGAGGTAGGGCCTTCTGAGCCACCATCCCACTGTTCCTGGTCCAGAGGAAGGGGCTTCTCGGTCACCATCCCTCCCGCTGCTCCTGGCCCAGAGGAAGGGGCTTCCGGGCCACCATCCCTCCTACCGCTCCCGGCCCAGAGGTAGGGGCTTCTGAGCCGCCATCCCACTGCTCCTGGTCCTGAGGAAGGGGCTTCCCGGCCACCATCCCTCCCGCTGCTCCCAGCCCACAGGAAAGGGCTTTCGGGTCACCATCCCTACCGCTGCTCCCGGCCCCTGTCCCACCTCTCCCAACTCAGAGGAGGTAATCCGTGGAGGCGCTAACAGCCCCCCGCCC
>NW_004624816.1:6256933-6307002 GCF_000247695.1 Heterocephalus glaber
TCCAATCAGTCTTATGTTATTCTTCTTTGCATCGTCTAGCAGCTTCTGGATTAATTTCTCATGTTCCCTTATAATTTCGAAGCAATTTTTCTTTTCCTGGTCACTAATTGCAATCTTATCTTCTATATCTGAAATTCTGTCCTCACGTTGGCTCATTCTGCTGTGTAGACTTTCAATGGAATTTTTCATCCCCTGGATATCTATTTGTATCTGTTTATGGATTCCATTTGTTTCCTATGTTGGGATTCCATCATGTTTCTGAGCTCCTCTCTAGATTTATTATGTCTTGTAGTAGGAGCACAATTTCTCCTGTTATCTGAGAAATTATTTCTGATTTCCTTTTTTCCAGATCCCCTTTTGTTGCCAGTTCAGTGGGTCCAGGTGGTTGAGTATCAGAGTGTTCCATCTCATTTCCTTTTGGGGTTGCTGTAGGTGATCTGGAAGTCTGGTTTTGAGACTTATTTACGTGTTTTCTCATTTCGACTGGGGGGCCAGGAGGGGTGCTGTTGGGGTCTGCGTGGCTCACCTCCTGTGAGCTGGGAGAGGTGGGCCAGGGGTTGGGCGCAGCAGTAGGGATGGTGGCTCAAAAGCCCCTTCCTCTGGGCAGGGAGCGGCGGGATGTTTGAAGGCCAGGAAGCCCCTTCCTCTGGACCAGGAGCAGTGGGATGGTGCCTCAGAAGCCCCTACCTCTGGGCAGAGATTGTTTAAATCTTAAGAACTTGATTAGCTCCAGCGCAGTGGTCTGGTGGTCCGGTGTCCTCTGCGTCTTTGTAGTGTGGAACTAGGTGGCTGTACAGAGAAGAGAGCAAATGAGCGGGGGTGGGGGGATCCAGTGGATTGCTGCAGGGATGTGGGCTGATTTCGTGTTTTTCTGCGGGACTGGCGACCTTCAGACAGCATCTGCAGACCTGCCTGTCTGCAGCAGGGTGATTCGGTGTTTTCTGCGCGACTCAACATAAAGCAGTTTTAACATAAGGAAATGTAGTCTTTAACTTTATTGAAGACTCTAGACCTGTTACATACATACTTTATGATATGAGACTTTGTAAAGTATAAATTTTAAGTGGTAATAAAGAAAATGTGAAAATAGCATAGAGTATCAAATATTGTATGATAAATTAATGAGTTATAAAGAAAATTAATGAGCTGTTTAAAGGGACTGTAACATTTCAAAATTTCTTAGGTTTTTAAAAAGATATTGTGTTAATTTTCAAATTGACTTTTTAATCGTATTGAATAAACGGCAATGTAAATAGTTTTTATCATCAGTATTTAAGGTAATGAGAGAGTGATGTGAATTTCCCCAGGTAAAAAAATATATTCAGTTATAGATTATACAGGAGAACAATATGAGTGTAAAACCAACTAAGTTGGGAAGTTGTCTAGAGCAGTGTTTTTCTGTATTCAGTGTACATGAGAATTGTGTGCAAAGCTTAAGTTCAGATCCTGCTTCACTAGGTATGGTGCCAGAGATATCATCCTTCATTTGTAATAAGTTCCCAGTTAATATTTATCCTGTTTTTTATTTTTTTTTTCTATGTGAGTAGCAAAGAGAGTAACATAACTATTTGAAATTTTCTTTTTGAAATAGTAATCTGTTTGAGGTCTGGGAATTTAGCTCAGTGGTTCTGCCGCCTGTCCCACAAGTGCAAGGACCTGTGTTTGACCCCTGATACTGTAAATAGTAATCTGTTTGAGCAACATCATCATTCTAGTTGCTCAGGTCATAATACCTCAGGGGATATCCTAGACTCTTGCTCTCTAACAAATATCTAATATTGAATCTCCCAACAAATCCTGATGACTAAATTTTTACAACACATCTGAAACCTGAGAACTTTTCATCACCTTTGCTACCACCATGGTACAAGCCATGTCACCTCTCCTGGAGATCATCAGGTAGTCTTACTGGCTTCTCTTCACTTTGCTGCCTCCTTTGCTCAAAACTGCATAGTGGCCCATTCACTCAAAAGAAGAAGCCAGTTTTAAAGTTGCTACATGATATCTTCTTATCCCCTCCCCTCTTTACCTTTTCCTCTTTGTTCTAACCACATTCTCCTGTTGTTCCTTGAACATAACATGCATGCTTCTCTTACTATTCTATCTAGACTGCTTACCATTGGTATCCACAATGTTTTCTCTCATGTTTCTTTCAAATGGTTAGTTCAAATGTTACTCTATAGAAGGCTTTCCCTAACCAATCTATAGATCGTTGATTTTTTTCCGTAGCATATTTCAGCATTGAACATACTAAATATTTTATTTTGTCTTTCCACTAGAATGTAGGTAGGAATTTGTCTTGTCCAATGCTGTACTTAACAACTCAGTAAATCCTTGAGTTAAACGTAAAAACAAAAACCCACAGGAAGTCATTGGCCTTTGCTTAAATATCTTTGTTGATATGTTATTCTGCTTCTTTGCAGAATGATCAATCCCATTTAAAGATAACTGCTGACATTTTCTTTAAGTTTTTGTTTTTCCAGGTTAAACATTCTTCCCACTTTACATCATATACATGATATCATATAAATTCATTTTTTAATACATGATATAGTTTCTAGGGCTGTCACATTTTCGTTATCTTCTCTGGACATTTATTTTTATGTTGTTTGTTCTTAAAGAGTAGCACCTGAACTAAAACTGCTGTTGCAAATGTAGGCTAATGTGAGAAGTTTTTCTCTTGATTTGATGTTCTGTTTTTTTGTGGCTCTAATGCTGTCTTATTTTGAGCTTTTATTTTGTTATAATTAAAAAAAAATTATAGTAGGGGCCAGAGATGTAGCTCAGTGGCACCATGCCTGCCTGGCAAGTGCAACATTCTGAGTTCTGTGCCCAGTACCGGAAATATAAATAAATAAAAAATTGTTACTGAAAAAACTTTATAGTATATGTTTACAATTCATGCAGTTTACAATCATCTTGGGCAGTAGTTACATGTATATACCATAGCTTCTTTCTTTTTTTTTTTAATCCCCTTCCCTCTGCTGATCTCCCTCCTCCAATTTTCCTATGCCATTTTTCATTCTTGTTGACATTATTAATCTTGGCATATAATGTTTACATTAGTTGAGGTCACTGGGTTCCTATACATGGCATATCTTTTTTTTTTTTTTTTTTTTGGCACCAGGAATCAAGCTCAGGACCTTGCACTTGCCAGGCAGGTGCTGTACCGCTGAGCTACATCCCCAGCCCCATGGCATATCTTTATTCTACTTATTTACTCTTCTTTTCTCCTCATCCCTCACACTTTTCCCCTTGGACCACTTCTCTCTATTACAAGAAATCCATCTCCTAGTCTCCTTCTATTGATCTTTTTTTATTCTCTTTCCTTGTACTTTGCCTTATTCTAATGAGATCTACTATATGGTATTTAAGTTTGTGTGTCTGGTTTATTTCACTCAGTGTTATATTTTCCAGTGCATCTGTTTTCCTACAAATGCCTCAAATCTGTCATTCTTATGGCGGAATAGTATTCCACTATATATAGATACACATTTTCTTTATTCAGTCATCTGTTTGATATACAGGCAGTTTCTAGGATTTTGCTATTACAAGTTGTGCTGCTATAAACATTGGTATGCATATATCACTGTAGTATGATGTTTTGAGCCCTTTGGGTAAGATTTGAGCAGGGGGATCTCTGCTTGTATGGAATTTCTAGTTTCAGTTCTTTGAGAAATGTCTATACTGATTTCTGTAATGGTTGCACTAGTTTACATTCTCACCAACAATGAAGGAAGGAATTTCACCATAGCCTTGCAACAATTTGTTACTGTTTCATTTCTTTTTTTTTTTCTTTTTGTACCAAGGATTGAGCTCAGGACCTCACGCTTGCCAGGCAGGTGCTGTGCTGCTGAGCTGAATCCCTTGCCCCTGTTTCATTTCTTAATGATTGCCATTCTTTCTGGAGTAAGATGGAATCTTAGCATTGTTTTAATTTGCTTTTCTCTAATGGCCACAGATGTTGAGCATTTTTTGACTATTAGTATTTCTTCTTCTGTGAGGTGCCCATTTCTTGACTGGCTCTTTATTTTATTTTTGTTTATTTATTTTTGGTACCAGGGATCAAACTCAGGAATTGCACTTTCGAGGCAGGCGGCAGAACCACTGAGCTAAATCCCCAGCCCCTTGACTGACTCTTTAATTTTAGGTGGTTTAATTTTTTTTTTTTTTTTTTTAGTTCTTTGTACATTCTAGATATTAGTCCTCTGAGAAGTAGCTGGCAAAAATATTTTCTCGTTCTGTACGTTGTCTCTTTACTGTGCTGAGTGATTCTTTTGCTGTACAGATGCTTTTCAGTCTGATATAATCCCATTTATTCTTACTATTTCTTGTGCAATTGAGGGTCTGTTTAGAAAATCCTTTCTACACCTATGTCTTCAAGTGTTTTACTTATTTTATCTTCCAGTAGGTTTAATGTTTAGACCTTTGATCCATTTTTATTTTAATTTAGAATATCGTGAGAGATAAGGGTCCAGTTTCAATCTTCTGCACACAGATAATCAGTTTTCCGAGGACCACTTCTTGAGTAGTCTTGTCTTTCCTCCACCATAATGCTTTTGGCCCCTTTGTGGAAGATCAAATAGCTGGATGTGTCTGGGGAAGTTACTGTATCCCTAGTTCTGTTACATTAATCCACACATCTGTTTTTGTTCCAGTACCATACCGTTTTTATCACTACTGCTTTATAGTGTAGCTTGAAGCCATGCCTCCTGCTTTGCTCTTGTTGCCCAAAATTCCTTTTTCTATGCTGAGTCTCTTCTGGTTCCTTATGAATTTTAGGGTTGGTTTTTCAAGATCTGTAAAGTGTGCTGTTGGTAATTTTATTGGGACTGCATTGAATATACGTAACAGTTTTGAGAGTATGGCCATTTTGATAAAATTGATTCTGCCTATTCAGGAGCAGGGGACATCTTTCCATTTTCTTTTTTTATCTTTCCATTTTCTGACGTCCATCTCATTCTCCTTTTTCAGAGTACTATGGTTTTCTTTGCAGAGATTTTTCACTTCCTCTGTTATGTTAATTACTAGGTATTTAATTTTTCTTGAGGCTACTGTGAGTATTATTTTCATAATATTTTTCTCATCTTGTTTATTGTTGGTGCACAAAAATGCTAATGAATTTTGTATGTTGATCTTGGACCTGCTACATTGCTGAAGTTCTTTATTCTAGGAGTTTTTGGGTCCTCTGTGTAGAGTATCATGTCACCTGCAAGTAATGATAATTTGAGTCCTTCCTTTCCTATATGTATCCCTTTTATCTCTTATCTACTTGCTTTGGCTAATGTTTCAAATACTATATTGAATAGAAGAGGTGATAGTGGAATCCTTGTCTTGTTCCTGATTTTATGGGGAATGCTTTTAGTTTTCTCCCATTTAGCGTGATGGTGGCTATTGGTTTGTCATATATAGTTATCTCAGTTACTTTTCTGTTGTTGCTGAGACAAAATACTCGACATTCAAAGGGGAAAGGTTGATTGAGCTCAGTTTGTAGAGGTTTCAGTCCATAATTGGCTGGCTCCAAGGCAGGGTGGCTTGGCAAACAGGCATTGCAGAGGAGAAACAGTCCGTGGTGAGCAGAAGGTAGCAGAGTAAGCAAGAGGGGAAGCAAATCTCTTTCTGTCCCTGTCATTGTATCCAGGTTATTAGGATTAGGCCAGTACCAAAACAATCAGTGAGCTGGTTTAGTAATCACCCACCCTTGATCCTAGCATCCTTAATCCTAGCATTGCATCATGAATCAGTCACACACTCTAGATTCAGGAACCTTTGAAAAAGCCCCACCTATGACTACATGAGTCTTGGGGGGGGGGCACAATCTAGATGCAAGCCATAACATATTCAGGTATGGTCCTTCCATACCTGAATGGTTTTCATCATGAAGTGGTATTGGGCTTTGTCAAAAACTTTTTCTGTATTTATTGACATAGTCTTATATGGTTTTTGACCTTGCTTTTGTTTATGAAATATGTTACATTTATTGATTTACATATTTTGAACCATCCTTGCATCTCTGGGATGAATGGGGTGAATGAAACTTACTTGATTATGATGTGTGACCTTTTTGATAATGTGCTGCATTCTGTTTAAAATCTTGTTGAAGATTTTTGCATCTGTGTTCATCAAGGAGATTGGCTTATAGTTTTCTTTTTTAGTTGGATCTTTACCTGGTTTGGGGATCAGGGTGATACTGGCTACTATAAATGAATTTGGGAGCACTTCATCCCTTTCAGTCTCTTTGAAAAGCTTGTAGAATATTGGTGATATAACATCTTTAAAGGTTTTGTAGAATTTACCAGTGAATCAATCTATCAGGACCCAAGTTTTTTTTAGTTGGTAGTGTCTTTATCAATGTGTCATTTTTTTCATTGATTGTTATTGAGTTGTTAAGCATATTTATGTCTTACTCGGTTAGTTTTTTTGTTTTTGTTGTTTTTTTTAGTTGTGGTAGTTTGTATGTGTCTAGGAATCTGTCCATTTCTTCAAAATTTGCTAATTTATTGGTATATAATTTTTTGAAGTAGTTACGTATCTTCTGGATTTCCACAGTGGCTGTTGTAATTTCACCTTTTTCATTTCTAGTTGCATTGATGTGAGTCTTTTCTCACGTTCTCTTGGTATGTCTGGCTAGGGGCTTATCTATTTTATTCTTTCAAAGAACCTGCTCTTTGATTCATTATTTTTACTGGTTTTTTGGTCTCAATTTCATTGATTTCCACTCTCATCTTAAATTTCTCTCCTTGGTTTCGGTTTGGGGCTGGTTTGCTGTTGTTTTTCAAGTATGTTAAGATTTCTCATGGAGTTATCTATTTGAACTTGCTCTGTTTTCCTAATATGAGCATTGATTGCGATGAATTTTCCTCTTAGAATGGTTTCCTAGTGTCCCAGAGGTTTCAACAAGTTGTACCATCATTGTCAGTAACTTCCAAAACTTTTAAAATTTCTTCTTTGATTTCTATGACCCATTTGTTGTTTAGGAGTATGTTGTTAATTTTCCGGGAGCTTTTGCCTTTTCTGAAATTTCTTCTATTGTTGATTTCTGTTTTCATTGCATAGTGGTCTGATAGTATGCATGGGGTAATTTCTCTTCTTTTATATTTACTTAAGCAGGCTTTGTGGATTAGTATGGATCTGTTTTGGAAAAAGTACCGTGTGCTGCTGTAAAGAATGTATACTGTGTTGTAGAGGGGTGGAATACTCTCTATATATCCATTAAATCCATATGTTTAGGAGAGTGGTTCAGCTCTGAAAGTTTTTTTTGTTTCTTTTTTTGTTTAGTTGATCTGTGTCTTTGCAGAAGTAGGGGTTAAAATCCCCTACTATGATTGTGTTAGTGTTTATTTGATCTTTTAATTTCTTCAGTTTTTGTTTTATGAAGATAGGTGCTCTAGTATTTGGGGCTTGTATTTTTTTTTTTTTTTTTTTTTTTGGTATGAAGGCTTGAACTCAGGTCCTGGTAGGTGACTGGAGTTCAGACGTGTACTGAGCTAAATCCCTGGCCCTGGGGCTTATATGTTTATCAATGTAATCTTTTTGTTGATTGTTCCCTTGACTAGTATCTAGTGAACTTCTTTGTACTAATCAGTTTTAGTTTGAAGTTCATCATGTCTGATATTAGAATTGCTACCCCTGCTTGTTTTTGGGGTCCTGGTGCATGACATGTTTTCTATCCTTTATTTTTTAGTCTGTGAATATCTTTGTGGATTAGATGAATTTCTTGAAGACAACAGATCGTTGAATTCTGGGTTTTGATTTTTTCTATTTTTTTGAGGTAGGGTCTTGCTTTGGAGTTCATTCTATCCTTGAGCTCACTATGTAGCCCAGGCTGGCCTCAATCCTCCTGCCTTAGCCTCCCAATGGATTCTTTTTTTGGATCCAGTCTGCCAGTCTGTGTCTTTTAATTGGAGAATGGAGGCTATTAATATTGAAAGGTATTATTGAGATGTGTTGGTTATTTACCGTCATTGCCTTCTTAATCTGTTAGTATATCCTCTGCTTTTCTTTTCCTGATGTTTTTTGTTGCTGTTTATCCATTGTCCTTAGTAGTTTTCTCTGTGTTTTTAGCTGTGTCCAATTCATTGTTTCTGTTGAATATTCTTGAGTATTTTCTTTTTTGGGGGGGTACCGGGGATTGAACTCGGGTCCTTGCGCTTGTGCAGCAGGCGGAAAAACCACTGAGCTAAATCCCCGCCCCTCTTGAGTATTTTCTTTAGAATTGGTTTAGCATGCATATGGCTTTTTAGCCGGTCTTTTTCCTGGATGTACCTCATTCTCCATCTGTTTTGAAGGATAGCTTTGCTGGGTAAATTAATCTGGGTTGGAAGTTACTTGCTCTTAGAGTTTGAAAAGCTTCACTCCAAGCTCTTCTGGGTTTGTGCTGAGAAGTCTGCTGTGATTCTAATTGGTTTACCTTTATATGTGATGTTTTGTTTTTCTCTGGCAGCCTTTAAAATTGTTTTTTTGCTGGATATCTAGGAATTTAATAAGGATATGTCTTGGTGAGCTTCTCCTTTTATCATAATTGTTGGGTGTCTATAAGTGTTGCTTACTTGTATTTTAAACTCTTACATTTGGCAAATTTTCTTCCATGATTTCTGTAAGCCTTTAATGAATCTGTCTGTGCTGCATTCTCGTTTTCTGGCTAACTCTGATTAGCCTTGAGATCTGTCGTCTTGTCATCTAGTAGCTGCTGGATAGTCTTCTCTTGTTCTCTTATTTTCTTTTTGGTTTCTTTGAGCTCTTTATCGTAATTCACTCCTTTGTCCTCACTATTAGGCACTCTTTGTCTTCACATTGATCATTTCTGCAATTATGAATCTGTCATTCAAATTTTGAACTGTTTTGGTTAGTTCGTCTAGTTTTTTGTTTTTACCTGTTTCTCTGAAATTCACTATAGGCAAATTGAGTGAAATTGCTGTGAACTTTTGGTTTATTTCCTCTTTGAATTCATCTGTTTTCTTCATCCCTTCCAAGAACTTTGCATAGATTTCTGCTACCTGGTTATTTGTTTTCTTCTCCCTTTGTAGCCCCTTCCTTTGCCTTGGAAGCTATTCCTTGCTTTCCCATTCTCCTACGTGGTCTGTATTTATTTGTTTATATATTTTTTTCTTAAAATTAAATATGGTCCTCTCTTTTTTCCCCCCTCCTTTTATGGGGGTAGGAAAAAAGTTGGGAACTAGAGAACTGATGAGAGTTTGTGGCTGATATTGAGATTGTTAGTGGGATGTTGCCTCCCCATGAATAATTTTCAGCTATGTGATGTCCAGTGCTAGTATTTACTGCTTCTGTTACTTTAAGTGATTTTGGCTCTGTCCCTATGTTTTGCTGAATGAATTACTTCTATTTATAACAACATTCACAGATTCAATCTTACAACACTTCTATGTGATAGTCCTTGCAGCTACTTCTCTCTTTGTCTGTTCTCTATGCACACTATGTCATTTTATTTTTTGTGGTTGCTCTGCAGTGAGGTAGGTGAGGTGGGGTAGGGAGAATGGGAGGTAGTTGGATGAGTAATGTTAGACACTAAAGGAGAGGCTTGAAGGGAGAATAGTGGTAGGTGAGAAGAAGAGGTTGATGTGGGGTCTGATATAATTGGAGTAGTTTTAGTTAAGTTGAAGGGTTATTATTGAGAGTTTTCTGAGGATATTTTCTGGGGCCAAGGGCAAGATATGGGAGAAAGGCAGTTTAGATTACAGTTGAGGAAAGCTATGTGGTTGTTAGAACTTGTTAATAGGGGAAGACAATTAGCTAGGTAAGATATGGAAGAACCAAAGGCTTAGGATGGGGAGGATTGAGGAATAATAGTAGTGAAGATAGAACTGTGAGGGAGCTAAATACAGAGAATCTAAAAACTTGGGAGAAAGAGTTTACATGTTTGGTAAAAGAATAAAGAAACATGTTAATAGTATTGTTTTGGGAGTTTGAGGTTTGGCAGGACACTGTTTGCACTGTTTGTTCCCTCTTCCATGGTTTCTTCTGTATCGCATAATCCTATTTTCTTCTCCTCTGTCACTTCCCTTGTGGTTCCTGTGTACCTTCCACTCACTTCAGTTTCTCTCCAAGCTATTGATTTCCAGACTCTATAGACACTTTCTCCTGGAAAGGCTGAGTTGCTAGCATTCACTGTTCTATCATTTTGAGACTCCTGTATCTTAATTTGTTATAATCTTGAAATCATTCTTACATGTGCTACTGAGTTTCTTATGCTTTTGCAGTTTATTTTTTTCATGTACAAAGGTTTATTTACTTGAAAAAAATACAAAGTACTATTAACATGAGTGGGGAGAGAGCCCTGGTTAGTGAAATCTAAAGCTTATACACTTTAAAAAAACTTTCAGATACTATAAATCACATATGCAGAAATAAAGTGACAGTGTTTTGATTCATAAACCAAGAACTCCTAGGAACCTTTTTTCCTATTATCTGTTATTTTGCTCTTTATTTATGTGGGGTTTCTCATAGGTGAAACCATGGAATACTTAAATTGTATGTCTCGATTTATTTCACTCAACATTACGGCATCAAAGTGGATCCATTTTTTTGCAAGTGACTCAAACTTATCCTTTATGGCAGAGTAGTACTCTGTTGTGTGTACTCCATTATGTACAAATGCCACATTTGCTTCATTCATCTGTTGATGAACATACAGAATACTTCCAGGATTTAGCAGTTGTGAATTATGCTGCTGTCATCATGTATCACTGTAATACAATTTCTTTAACTCTTACTGGAAAAGATACCTAGAAGAAGAATACAGTAACTGGGTCAAATAGAATTTCTAGTTTTAGTTCTTTGACAAGACTCCATCCTGATTTCCATAGTGGCTGTACTGGTTTACATTCCCCGTGACAATGTAGAAAGATTCCTTTTACCCTACCAGCATCTGTTACTATTTGATTTCTTGATGATAGCCATTCTTTCTGGAGTAAGATGGAATCTCAGTTTTGTTTTAATTTGCATTACTCTAATGGCCAATAATGTTGAATATTTATCTGTTTATTGGCCATTTGTATTTCTTCTGAGAAGTGTCTGTTCATTTCACTTGTCCATAGTTTGATTGAGTTTTTTGTTTTGGAGGTCTAATTTTTGGAGGTTCTTTATATATTCTAGGTACTAGTTCTCTGTCCAATGAATAGCTGGCAAAAAATTTCTCCTATTCCATAGGTTGTCTCTTTGTTCTATTAGTTGCTTCCTTTGTTGTATAGAGGCTTTTTAATTTGATATAATACCATTTGTTGTTTCTTGGTATTATTCTTGTGCAGTTGGAGTTACATTCAGAAGGTCCTTGCCTACACTTATGTCTTCAAGAGATTTACTTATTTTATCTTCCAGTAGGTTAAGTGTCTGTTTTAATATTTAGATTTTGATCAGTTTTGATTTTAGTGTAGTACATGATGAGAGAAGTGGGTCTCGGTTCAGTATTCTGCATGTGGCTAGCCAGTTTTCTCAGCACTATTTTGTTACAGAGGCTATCTGTCCTCCAATGTAAGTTTTTGTCACCCTTGTCAAAGGTCAGGTAGCTGAATGTGCCTGGAGTTGTTTCTGCATCCTATATTTTGTTCCATTGATCTTTGGGTCTGGTTTTTTGTTGTTGTTCTTGTTTGTCTTTTTTGCAATTACTATGTTGTTGTTTTTTATCACTGTACCTTTGTAGTATAACTTGGAGTCCAAGATTGTGATGCTTCCTCTCTTGCTTTTGCTGCCCAGGGTTGCTTTTGCTATTCTAAGTCTCTTCTGCTTCCACATGAATTTTAGGATTTTCTCTAGTTCTGTCAAGACTGCATTAAATCTGTATATTAGTTTTGGAAGTGTAGCCATTTTGACTATATTTGCCTATCTAGGAACAGGGCTTATCTTTTCATTTTTTGATATCGTCCTTCAGAGTGCTGTAGATTTTGTTGCAGAGGTCTTTCACTTCCTTATTTAGGTTAATTCCTAAGTATTCAGTTTTTCTCAGTGCCATTGTGAATGCTATTTTTTTTCTGTAATGTCTCAGTGGTTCATTATTGATGTACAGGAATGCTGATTTTTGTGTGTTGATTTTTGTATCCTGCATCATTACTGAATTTGGTTACTGTTTTTTTTTTTTGGTACCTGGGATCAAACTTGGGTCCTTGCGCTTGCAAGGCAGGTGTTGGAACCACTGAGCTAAATCCCCGGCCCTTGAATTTGGTTACTCTTAAGAGTCTTTTGGTGGGTTTTTTGGATCTTCTTTCTTAGAGGATCATGTCACCTGCAAATAATGATAATTTGACTTTTCCTATATATATATGTATATATATATATATTCATATATACATATCTATTCATATATATACACATATATATATATTCCTGTTACTTCTTTTTCTTGCCTAATTGCTCTTGCTAATTTCCATATACCTTGTGTATGGCTTTCTCCCTTGGCTGTCTCTCACCCAGTCACTGTAGGAGAGTGACACTGAAACACTGAAGTGAAGCCATCCCCTAGCTGTTCTAAATCCTAGATTCAAATAACTCCTTCCCAGAATGGTACCCGGCTAAACACTTTCTAGCAGCATGGTGGGTACTTGTGCTGGATCCCTATCTACCTGTTGCCTGCCATTTGGAAGGACTCACCTTGGAGTAAAACCCCATGGGCTCCTTGAAACTCACAACCCACTGGAACCTTGTGTTGTTGGCCCAGTCTGTTGCAGCCTTTACTCCCAGCAGTGCCCCACCCTGATCTTGCTTCTTACAGAGCCCCAGGCTGTCCTCTTTGGGAACTGGGGAAAGAGCCCAAGACTTTCTCTCTTTCTCTGTGTTGTGGTCCATCTCTCAGACTTCTGGTAACTTTTAATTTTCCTGTCAGTTCTTTCCCAATTCCTGGTGATCTACTTTATTTTTCCTTCCTCAAATTGTTATTTCTCATTTCTAGGTTCCAGATCTCAAAGTGGCTGAATTTTGCCTCCATTCACCACTCTGCTATCTTGATTCTCATGGGATTTTTTTTTTTTTTTTGGTAGCCAGGATCAAACTCAGGACCTGAGCTAAATCCCCGGCCCTATTCTCATGATATTTTTTGTTTTGTTTTGTTTTTTTGGTACCGGGGATCAAACTTGGGTCCTTGCACTTGTGAGGCAGGCGGCGGAACCACTGAGCTAAATCCCTGGCCCTCTCATGGTATTTTTGAAACTTATTTTCCCTAACAACTTTTTTAAAAAATAATTTTTGGGGGGAGTGCTGGGAAGTAAGTCCAGGGCCTCATGAGTAATTGTTCATGCTGTGCACATGGGTCTAACACTGAGCTGTCTCTTCCCCACCGCACCCCCAAATACTGTTTACCTCAAGTTAACAATTGGCTGGCTGGATGGAAGGAATGCACCTGCAGTTGGTTTTATAACCAAAGAGTGCGACTTTGCATTTTTCATTTAATCAAATAAGGAATTTTCCTGGACAAGTCATCCTTAAGGTAGAAATTAGCATGTTTATATTATTTTAGAAAGTAATTCGAAAAATTACCTCAGACATCAGTGATTTCAATTGAAGAAATTGAAGATTTCTTTTCTTTTTTCAACTTTTTTATTAGTGCATGTTTGTAGTACATAATGATTACTAACACATCTTAATTCTTTTTTTGTATTCTTCCCCTACCCTCGCCCCTCCATATCTTAGTCTGTTTTCCTTTTGCAAAAGATTTATCTATTTGCTGTTATCTTTTATTTTGCTCTTTATGTTTTGGCTTTGTCATATAAGAGAAACCATATATTTAATCTTGTGTGTCTGATTTATATCACTTAAAATTGTGGTTTAAAGTTGCATGTTTTCCTACAAATGACTCAAGTTTACCCTTCTTTTTGGCTGAGTAGTACTCCATTGCATATAAATATCAGACTATCCATTCACCTGTTAATGGATATGTAGGCTGCTTGTAGGATTTTTTTGTGCCTACACATTCTAAAATGTAGTTGGAACTTGCATTGCAGTCATGTGTTTTGTATCAGTTCTAGAACAAATACAGTTGAGTAAAAAATAATTTTACCTCATACATTTCTTTCCTTTGACTACCAAATTGACTTCCTTTTCAGTGTTTCAGTGTTCATTTTTACCTCTTAGAATCATCATTTTCTTAGTCCTTTAGGTCAGAATAATCTGACTCCTTTCCTACATTTGCTCACCAAATCTCAAAAACTTAGCTCTTTAATTTCTTGCTTTTCACTTCATAACCAGATACTCAAGCTGTGCAAGTCATTCTGGTTTTAATCAATCTCTCCTCACTGTAAGCCACTCTATACTTACTTGACATAATAATCTTTAAAAAACACAAAACATGTATCACCCTTTTTTTTTGCAGTGCTGGGGATGGAACCCAGGACTTCACACCTGCTAGACAAGTGCTCTATCACTAAGTTACACCTACAGCCATACATAACTTATATCATGTTACTTTTCTTCAAAAGAATTGTTTGAAGAATGAGTTTGAAATAAACTTCTAGTCAATCATTAGATATTTATCATTTAGCCCTACTTGTTTTGCATTGCTGTGCTTATTTTATAAATTATCAGTGTGATCACTCAGATGAAGTTCTTCATTTGCGTTCCCATCTCTCTCCTCATTGTACACAGATGCACTTTCACTTGTTTTTGTCGGGTTGGCTTAGCTAAATAGTGTTTCATTTCTCAGTGCTGTGTTGTTGTTCTTTGGATACTCTGAGTTCTTCGCTGTCCATTCTTCTTTTTTTTTTTTTTTTTTTTTTGGTACGGGGGTTCAAATCGGGACCTTGCTCTTGCAAGGCAGGTGTGTTGCCACTGAACTAAATCCCTGGCCCCTCCGGCCATCCTTGAAAACTCCATTCAAGCTCTTCTTTTTCTCTAGTTTTGGACTGTATTTTGTCTGTTACACAATTTATATAGCCTTTGTAGGTATATAAAGCTTTTAAGATAAGACTTTGTCTTCATTGCAGGTGCTATGAGTATTGAATTGTCTGTAGACTGGCTTATACTGTGTCCTTTTATGTGTAAAATAATTTGTTATAGTGGAGAATTAACTTTAACTGATATTATTTGGAGAAGGCAAACATAAAAATTCTCTCTTGTAATTCATTCTATAGGAAACGCTTTCTCAAGGAGAAATGAAGAAGAAAACTGTGTGTACCGTACACATGGGAGATCAGGAGTATGAAGATACAGAAGGTAACTTTTCATTTTTATAAAGCTTGTGTGTTGAAAGCAAAACTTAGTATTGACAATTTGTTCATTTGTATGCATGAAAAAATACACAATTATTTTGGTTCTGTTTAATTTTTTTCTTAAATTCTGAAACAAACTACTGAAGAAATGCATTTGTATTTTTTTATTCCTCTGCATTTCAATTTTGGTTAAGGTTTTTTTTGGCTTGTTGAACTGTGTACTTTTTAAAAAAATCTTGCTGAACTCTGTACTTTGTTTTTATCTTTTTCACCTTGTTTAACTGTGTATCTAAGCTCTCTACTGGCTTAGGAGTTTGTTTTCATTGTCTTTTTAAAACAGCATTAATATTTTCTTCTGCTTTTTAATTTTTATCTTTTGGTACCGGGAGTCGAACTCAGGACCTTGCACCTGCCAGGCAGGCACAGTGCCACTGAGCTAAATCCCTTGCCCTCTGCTTCTCACTTAATCTTCATTGTCAATAGAAGAACCTTAGAGCACTTCAATACTTAACCATCCTATTTTAGATTTGTAGATTATAGTTTTCTATTATTTTAGTTCTTTTCAAACACCACACATTAAATGTTTCATACAATATTTGCTCAGGTTTCTTTCCCCTCTGTTCACTTCTTGAAAATAATCTTACATCATTTCTTTAGTGAAAGTCTGCCTGTTGGTGACATACTCTTAAGTTTTTCTATCTCTTCAGAACTATTCAGAGATAGTTTTACGGTTATATAATTCTGGGTTGATAATTTTTTCTCAGCAGTTTGAAGATATTATTTAATCATTTTCTTGTTTTCTTTCTTGGTGTACAGAAATATTGGGCTGATTATCATTCCTTTGTAGATAATGTGTCTTTTCCCTTGTTCTGCTTTTTCGATCTTATTTTCATCTTTGATGTTTTATAGTTACGTTGTTTTGCTCCTTTGTTTCTGGGCACAGATTAGGGTATTTTCATTTCTTTAGCATACATTGTTTCCTCTTCTTTATTTCTTCTCTTTCATTCTCTTTTGCATTTCAATTAGTATATTAGATCTTGTTTTGTTCTAATCTTTTTTTTATGGTTACATATCTCCTTTTCTTTCTCTTAGAATCTAGACAGTGTCTTCAAATTTGTCTTCTAGTTCAAAAGTATTTTCTTCTGGGTCTGACATGCTGTTACTCATTCTGTGTGCTGCTTGAAAATTACATTTGAGGCTAGTAGATTTCTAAAGTTTGTGCTGATTCTAACTCAAGGTGGTTTATTTTCTTAGGTTTCATAATGTTAAATTTAATGCATAGATTCTCAGTACTTAACTTAGAGGTTGTTTCCTCTGCAAATTTGTTTTTGTTTCTTCTTGGACCCATCCTGTGACAGCGTTAGCCCTACTTGAGAGTCTTGGCTTAATCCTGGAGCCTTAGTACTTGTATCATTTCCCCTACCTGGACAGCCTTAGTCTCCAGATCTGAACACTAGTATAGACATTTACACCCAGGACAAATCCAGCATTTCCACTTGCTTGCTGTATACTGTTCACATTTCAGCTGATCATTCCATTATATTTTTATTTTTATGTTGAATTTTAGAGTTTGTTTTATTTGCTTATAAGCCAGCAATACATACTTTTTTATAAGTGGGTTGCTTAATGATGTTGTTGGTGGGAGTGTATATTGGTACAAATCATAAAGAGGGTCATTTGGTTGTATCTATTTCATATATCCATGTTACAGATGTACACATACATTGACCTTAGCGATTCTGCTTTTAAGAATTTGTTCTGTTGAAATACTTTTAAAACTGTTAAGCAAATTTTTTCATTGCAGCATTGTCATAGCCAAAAATAAATGCATGTTCTTCAATGTTTTTGTTTCTTTTTAGGCAGACTAGTGTGTATAGTGTAGCATTTGTGTGAAGAATGAAATATAAAAGAATATATATTAAGGTTTGCTTTTCTGTGCATTAAAAAATTCTTTAGAAGAACAGAAAAAACTTAACAGTTGTTACTTGTTGGGTTGAATAGACCTGGATAGGTGGGGGTGAATGAGTGGGAGATTTGTCACTGTAGTCTTTTTCACTTTTAGATTTTTGAACCATGTGAATATTACTTATTTTAAAATTAAAGTATATTTTGCTACCCCATTAAATAATGAAGTTGGCTGGGGGGCGGGTAGCTCAGTAGTGGAGTGTGTGCTTAGCGTGTGTAAGGCCATGAGTTCAATTCACACAACTGTCCCCCATATATATTTATTTATTTTTTATTTTATTTTCGGAGATCGAACTCAGGTCCTTGTGCTTGCAAGGCAGGCGGTGAAACCTCTGAGCTAAATCCCTTGCCTACCCATATATATTTAAAAGAGAGTAAATGTTGGGGCTACTCGACTTAAGGAATATGTTTGTTATTTATCTAAGTTCTAATTACTTTATATTAGAGAGACCCTTACCATATTGTCATAAACCTAAGTCATTTGGTTTTGGAGGACCTGAAAGTACATATGGCTATTTTATTTTACAGGTGAAGGAAGCAGAAATAATACTGCTGCCACTGGTCTGTTGTACAGCGAAGCAGACAGATGTCCAATATGTCTTACTTGTCTATTAGAGAAAGAAGTTGGTTTTCCAGAAAGTTGTAATCATGTCTTCTGTATGACCTGTATTCTTAAGTGGGCAGAGGTAAGTCTGAGAAGTATTAACTGCGGTTGATACATTACCATATGTTAGTTACCTAGCATAAGTTTCACTTAGTCTAGTGTTTTTACAGTTGATACTGCCTCTCATTAATTATTTCACAGTATTGTATTTTCCCGCTACTTTGGATAATTTCCCTGTATTATTCAGATTTTGTCAGTTTATTTTCTTCTATTTCATTTTATTTGTCTTTTAATTTTTTTATAATTAAAGAATTTTAAATGCATACCTTTTAAAGAAAACCTTACAGGGAGAATAGATCAAACTTTTTTCTGACTCTTGGAGGATAGTGTCTATTTATTACTATTGACTCCTCTGTCTGGTTTTTGTTTTATATTTTTCAGAGAATTTTCACATAGGATGTTTTATTTCTTCTTGTAGAATAACCAGAACAGATGTAATAATATCTTTCCATTTTATATATAGCTGGGGAACTTTGATTTTATGTTCTATAACTTGGCTAAGATCTCACAGCTTAAGTGTAGATGGAAATTTAGAATTATATTTTCTCATTCCTGCTATTAATTTACTATGAACTAATTTAAAAGTGTGAGTTTAGATTTTACTGAAACACTTCCTAGAGTGTAAATAAGTAAGAAACAGCACATTTTGGATTTTTAATGAATTACACTGACTTAGTTTCAATACTTTGAAGTAAATATTAATTCATTATAAGCCCCGTTATAAATTGATAAATAAAAATTCATTGTTCATTTTAATCATGTTGCACTCTGAGTTGGTATTTGTTAATATGTAGAAATTAGTAAAAAATTAGCTATATCTAAAATACTTCTAACATTAGTTGTTAATAGTAGCAATCAAAATTATTCACTGTCCTTTATGTGCATTGGAAATAATTGATTTTACATAACTGGGATTTTCAAAGTTCTGTATTTCACTTGTATTTTCCTTAATTGTGGAAAGGAGAACTGACTTTATGCTGATTTTCTGGCTGAGTTCTAGGAGAAGGGAAGAAAAGATTTGTTACACCAGCTGAATTTGAAATAGTATACGTGGAAATTGTTTTAATTTAGATTAAAACTTAAACTAACCTTTGCCAAGGAGGGACTAAGGAAAGGTGAAAATGCATTTTGGGAAAAAGTATTTTGAGTTTTGCTGAGTTAGTATGATTGGTAAATGTGTATGTTTACAGGAACATTGATTAATGACATAAGAAAGCATATTTTTCTCTACCAGCCAATTAAGGATTTAATCTGTGTTGAATTTAGTGTATCTTGGTTTCCTTTGTCATTGATTTTTAAAAAAGGATTTTGCTTTTGGCAGAGAGATATTGTTGAATAAATAGGAAGTTTCATTTGAGTGATTTTTCATGATTTTATACTTGAATTGTGGAGTTCAATAATGTACTGGTTTTCTCTAAGGAAATCAGAATGTGTAAATATTAGTCTCCATTCTTCCTTACCATGCCAAGAGCATCTTTCAGCACAATCTTAAGTTTTACCATGATGTACATGTTAATGGGTTTGGAATATGTTCTGAGAAGTGAAATTACTAGGTTATAGACCGCACATATTCAACTCTACTAGATAGTGCTGAACTTGATTTTTTTAACCCTTGTTGAAAATACTTGATAACATACATAGTGTTGTAGTCAACACATTTCTTGAATGTACTTTTTTCCTTGCTTTGTATTCCTTTGAATAGGTATATTTTATTGAAGTGAAATTGCTTTTCAAAAGAAAGTATTTATTTGCTGTGTACTACTATCTTAAATTTTGTTAACAGGCTAGGCACAGTGGGATAGAATTGTGGCATTGTTTAAACAAAGTTATTATCTTAGTCATTTTCCTCATCACTGGGACATAATGCCCAACGGCTGCACTTTAATGGAGAAAAGGTTTATTTTGGCTTACAATTTGTAGAGGTTTCAGTTCATAGTGGGCAAGCTCCAGGGCTGGATGGCAGTTCAGAGAAGAGCTGCTTGTGGTGTGGCAGGACAGGATGCAGAGTGTGAAGGGAGGAGTGGGTTGGGGATGGAGGTACATATACCCTTCTAGGCCTTGCCTCCAGTGATCCACCTTCCTCACCAGACCCCACCTGACAAGTCAGCTGTACCGCCCCATAATCCAGTCATCTTCCAAATACATGAGGCTTTGGGGGCCCTTTTAGATCTAAACCATAGCAGTAATTAACCTGGAGACGGGAGAATAAACAGAGCATTCTGGTTTCATTGCCCCTAAAAGGGGATAGCAACCATCAGTTGAACTATTAAGTTGAGTGAGCAGTAACAAGAGGGCAATCCAAAAAAAGAAGAAAAAAGAGGACAATCCACTAATAAATTGTTCATTATAAATTATAAATGAATCAGTGCTGGTTTACAAAGTCACTTAGACTAAGCTTTCAGTTAAATCTTTGACTATGATAAAAATTAAGTATGTGTTTTAAATTGTTTAAGTGCTTTGACAGATAGAGTAAGATTCCCCAGTGAGGTTTTTTTTTTTTTTTCATTGTCATTAGTTAAGATCTTTCATTTTCTGAAACCTCCTTTGTTAAAAAGAAAAGTATGCTGTTTACTTCTGATTCAGGATTAGGAATAAGTATATATACTCAGTTTCCTGTTGGGGCATACTCTATGGTAAAGCTTTCTTATACATTCTTCCCTTTAATTTTATTTAATTCACTATCTTACTGTTTATTTGATATGCAAGGTAGGGATTTTGAACTCTGAGAGTAGTAATTTGTTTCCAGACACCTCAAGCAATAGCCTAAAGATAATATAATTTTTAAAAACTTGACCCATAGGGCGGGGGATTTAGCCTCAGTGGTTCTGCTGCCTGCCTTGCAAGCGCAAGGTCCCGAGTTCAATCCCTGGTACCAAAAAAAAAAAAAAAAAAAAAATTGACCCATAGTTTAAAATTTTAATAATGTTCACTTCTAATAGAAGAGTAGATAAAAAGTGAAATTTACAGTGGTTAGGCTCTACATAAGAAAACAGCATGAAATGTATTCAAGGTCATCATTCTAGGTTCCATAGAAGTACACCTGTATCAAAATTTATAGTCAAGGTTCTCTGAAATATTATTTAAAAGGCATAACCCACTCCAAAGGGGGGCTAACTTTACTTTCATCTTAATATTTTAGATATTGAAAAAATTCTTACTGTAGGAAGCCAGTATTTAGAAAAGTGAAGCTATACTGTGGTCTAGTATATTTATTTTGGACACATTTCTGAAAACTTTCATGCTCTTGAAATATCTGTTGCCAAAATCAAAGTTAGTTTCTTTCTCTTCACACTCCAAAATCTTGGTTCTGTGGTTATTTAAACAAAAGCTGTGTAAGGACTTGAAAGTGGTTAAGTAGCAGAACTTTCTGTCTCTCAAGTCTCTTAAGTATGCCATGGATTCCACTTTACTTAAGGTAAAAGGTAAAAGGATTCCGCATAATGGAACCCCTTATTGGCCTTCACACACCAGAGTGTAATTGCTTGCCTTTAGGGACAGTAGGACGAATTGAAGTTAAGCATATTCACTATGACTGCATTTGGTTTCAAGGACTTCATAGATAGTAAGCCTGTTAGTTTGTAGTACTATAATGATGATAATATGGAAATAGAATATTGAACAATGATGATATAATTGACAGATTGAAAGTTTGATTAATATAACCACTTTCAGAGCTGAGAATCTGAAATTAAAAGGCCATTGAACATATATATGTATATATATGTTTATTTGTTTTTCTTCTTTCACTACTGGAGCTTGAACCCAGGGCCTTCACATTGACCTACATATCCAGCCCTTTAAAAATTTTTTGAGATAGGGTCTTGCTAAGTCACTAAGTTGCCCAGGCTAGGTTTGAACTTGTGATCTTCCTGCCTCAGCCAACCAGAATGCTAGGGTTTATGGGTGTGTGCCCCCACAACTGGCTCTGATGAAATACTTATAGAGCCAGTGTACTAAATTTTTATTAGTCTTCAGGTAGGAATTTATTTTATCATACTATGAGTAAAAGCACAATCTATGTTTAAGAGTTTTTAGCTTACATAAATTTAACCTTTCCAGGTGTGGTGTCTCACACCTGTAATCCCGGCATTCTGGGAGGCTGAGGCAGGAGGATTGCTGTGAGTTCAAGACCAGTGTGGGCTGCATGGTGAGTTCAAGGCCAGCCCAACTTACTCAGCAAGACCATGTTTTTTAAAAACAAAACAAAAAACTCATAAATTGAACCGTGATTATCTGAGTTTGCACTTGTAAAGTAGATATTTGGAAGTGAAGGCTAGAAAAGTCTGCCACATGTATACTAATAGTGACAGCTGATCATAAATTTCTCTACAGATACCTGCCTCATGCACACAAACTAGATAAGATAGGAGTTATTGTTTGGCACAGTTACTAAGAAGGGGTTAAAATTTTGGCCTTTAAAGGGTTAAGGTTTGGGGACTTAGAATCATGGCATGTTTAGAGTATTTAAGAGTTCTTACTGTATTTTCTCTGAGGTTTGAGAGATTGAACGCAGAGCCTTACAACACACATGTGCTCAACTACTGATACACCTTTAGCCCCACTTATGTATAAAAAAGACATGCAGTGTATGTCATTAGGATATTTTTGGTATCTACTGAGGTTCTTTTATCTTTTAAGGAATATAAAATATTTTCCTTTAAAGTATTTTTTAAACATATGATTAGCTGTCCCACTTTAGATAAATTATCTTCCCTCAGCATGTTTATCTTAGTATTCCCTTTTGTATCAAATGCCGACAGCTTCAGTGGGAGAAAGTAAGGTTAATGAAATAAAAATCGGACAGTTGACAAAGGCATGATTTTAAAGAGTCATAACAAGGTGACGTATAGTTCTTGAATTCAGACAACAGTGTTGAATACAGACATGTGAGGAGTATATACGCATGTATGTATATATATACATATACATATACGTATGTATATGTGTATATATATATATATATATATTTTTTTTACATTCATCATTGGGATCTTGTACCTTTACATGATGTATCTTGGCTCTTTTTTTTTTTTTTTTGGTACCGGGGATCGAACTGTGGTCCTTGTGCTTGCGAGGCAGGCGGCAGAACCACTGAGCTAAATTCCCGGCCTCTTGGTTCTTGTTTTTTCCCCATTCCCCTGCCCTCCCTTCACTATTTACAAAGAATTTGTTTCCATTTTTTTCCTTTTCTCATATTTTTCCTTTTCCCTTCTTTCTTTTCCCCTACCCCTCCCTCCCACTTCCCCTACTCCTTTAGACCTTTCTTCCTATTTCACAATATCAATTATACATTTTGATCCTTATTTACACTTTTAGTTTTTCACACCAGAGAAACTATCCGGTATTTACACGTGTGTCCTATTTATTTCACTTAAGAGTATGGCCTCAATGTACATCCACTTAGCTATCAATGTCTCTAGTTTCTCATTCTTTATGGCTGAGTAGGACTCCATTTTATAAAAAAAAATCCACATCTTCTTTATCCAGTTTCCAGTTGATGGGCATTTGGGCTGTTTCCAAGTTTTAGCTATTACAAACTGTGCAGCTATAAACATGGGTGCACATTTATCACCGTGGTATGATTCTTTTAATTCTTTAGGGAAGATAACCCAGCAGAGGAATAGCTGGGTCAAATGGGACCTCTAATCCTAGTTTTTGAGGTATCTCCATATTGATTTCCACAGTGATTGCACCAGTCTGTACTCCCACCAGCAATGGAGAAGGGTTCCTTTCTCCCCACAACCCCGCTAGCATTTGTTATTGTTTGATTTCTTGATAGCAGCCATTCTTTCTGAGATGAGGTGGAATCTCAGCATTGTTTTCATCTGCATCTCACTAATGACCAGTGAGGGAGTGGAGTATATTTTTAAATTAATACATAGTAAAATCAAGATATGAGTAATTGACTTGTTTTGATTACTGATGTTTTCTGTAGATTGTGTTCCTTTATTCAACAAGTGGAATTTTGCATATTATTCTAGTAATTAGATTATTTTTCAGTAGTATAATGGTTCAGCAAAGCTTTATTGTCTGGGTTTTTTTCCAACTAGTTTTTCCTCAAATTTTAGTTTTCTTTTTTTTTTTTTTTTTTTTGGTACTGGGCATTAAACTCAGGACCTAGTGCTTGTGAAGCAAGAGGCGGAACCACTGAGCTAAATCCCTGGCCCCCTCAAATTTTAGTTTTTAAAAAAATTTTCTGAACTAACCCAAACTCTTTTATGTAGTTCTCTGGGAACAGTAATTTAAGTGTATTTTTGGAGTACCACAAACATTAGTCCTTTATAAAATATTAGATACATTATTTCATTTAATTACATTAGCCTTGTTCAGTGGGTAGTTTAGGAAGATTGCTATTTTTGACTCCTACACCTTTATTTGTGGCTAATTTTTTAGGTCCACTACTATTTTTACCCTGTGAATTAATCCTTTTGAAATCCTTTGATAGAGCAGAGTATTTTTACACTGTGGACAGCCTACCTAAAGAATATATGTGAAGGGTTTAATTTAGTATTCTAGTCACCAGTTGAGTAAATTTCCTGTGTTGCCTAATTTTAAATGTCAGTATATGTAAAATGGTTTATAAGGGTAGTTTATTGCCTTTTTTGGATTTTTTTTTAACAAGAAAAAGTCTTAACTATTAAATGTCAAAAGAAATTAAGATTAGATATAATACTACTCACCTGTTACAATGTATTTTATAGAACATGAAAGCATTCCATTTGAATCTAGAGAGAACTGTTCTTAGTGTTAATTTGATCACTGACAGCCATTAGGAAAGCTGATATAAAAAGAACCATAGTTTTACTAATGTGATTGACATGGGCTGTCTTAAAAGAATGTTTAAATGTGATAGGGACCATGTAGGCTGACTACAGGTGAGCACTTACTTTTGAGGTCCAGGTTGGGTGTCTTGGAATCATGACAATAACGATAGGTCCTGGGAAACAGCTTTTAAAAAAGCATCAACCTCTAATGGTATACCTTCTAAATCATCTTTGAGTTTGAATTGCAGTTTTGTAAATACGATTTACTTGTTAGTAGGCAAGAAAGGTGTTCTAGAGATTCCCACAATAGGAAAACCTACCTATAAGCGTAGGTACTGAGTTTCAGTCTTTAAGCACTTATTCTTTAACACTTGCTTCTCTCTCTCTAGGAGGGGCTATCTGTAGGCAGCCTATGATTGAGGATAGAGCAGCAGCAGGAAGGAAGGAAGAAATATTAGGAATCAAGAATCCTGAATTCCCAAATAAGGAAGGTTTCCTGTTCTTACATTTAAATATGAGTTTGTCTGAGCTGTGAATTTACAACGCTTCAGAATTCTAGGGTATGTTTTACTGAAATCATTAGGAAGATTATTTTTATTCTATTAACATTGCCTCCTTAACTGATATAACTGGTACAGAGCATTCATAGTAAAATATGTGCTCTGGTTTTTAGTACACATTACACTGTAGTAAAACAGTGAATAAATTCTAACTAATTTTGTAGTTGTATCATAAAGTTGAATGGTGATTTTTTAGATTTTGATTAGGAAACTAGAAATTTTAGAAATTCTTAGAAGTCATATTTAAGTGGATGATAATGGAGGGTATTTTGTTGTATATAAGGAATAAAAATGAATAACTGAATTTTTATGTATAAGGAAACAATTTATAATTGCTTTAAAACTAAAATTATTTTTAAAAACAATAAGTATATCAAATTTTTTCTATATTAGTTTTAAATATGAACTTTTATTTTATTTCATTTCATTTCATTTATTTATTTTTTGGTACCGGGGATGGAACTCAGGACCTTGCCCTTGCGAGGCAGGTGATGACACCACTGAGCTAAATCCCTGGACCTTTTTAAAGCCTTCACTGTTTAGAAATTTAACGAGTTATTTTAGAGAAACAAACTTAACCTTGAAAACTAAATTTAAAGTATCTTTGGAGTTTTCTGGATAGATCTATGCTGCATGTAATGATGAAGTTCCCTTGGGAATTCCTTAAGATTAGTTCAGTCTAAACCATTTTTTAAAAATCTTTGAAAAAAGTTTTATGCCTTGTGGTTATCACATAATGTATAATTTGATGCTTTGGTAGCTATTTATATACTTTGGTTTGTGTTAAAGTTGCCTTCAAATTTGTAGATAAGAAAAAAACTAAAAATTACTTAATTTTTATGTTTTGATTTCTATTGAATGATTTTGTTTTAATCTTATGAAGACAACTGAAGATCACTGCATTTCCTTTCTTTTTCCTCTCTGAAATGCTTTATGACACATTTTCTAAAATTAGAAATGTACAACATTGTTTTGTAGTCATACCAAAGGGTTTTTTTTAGTTTAAAATTGGTGGCCTGTTTTCTGACTTACGTTTTCCTTACCTGGGGAAGATAACTCAGTTTTCAGAATTTTTTCTATTGTATGAGTCTGAGCCAGAATGAATTATTTTCTAATGTTAACTAAATTATCTTTGGGAAATTGAAGTATGTGCAGATTATGATAATATATAGTTGTAGTTTTCTGACTACTATTTTCTATTTTTTGTTTGTTTTTGTTATAGTAGTGAAGCCATTTCTTCAAGTGAAACTTTAGACAGATCCAAAGCAGTTAAGCCTAAAGAGAAAGAATGGAAATCCTATCCAGGACCCAAATATTTGAAACGATCAAAAGGGAATGGCTCAGGTTAAAATTATGTCGCACCATGAATTGTAAAGGAAAAGAATGCCACTTAGCTGATGTCATCAGAGGAAATTTAATAAAAATGAGAATGTATAATTTTAGTCATTGAATGATTGAATTGACAGCAAATTTATTGAACACAGAGGCTTTCTTTGGGTCTTTATGTTCTGAGTTGAAATAGAATAATATAATAATTTCCACATATATTGTGAAGTTTGAAAATTCTAATAAAAATCATTAAAAAGTCATGTCTCTCACTTGTATATATACATCATACTTTTTATTAACCAAGTTTTTTGTTAGTGTAATTAAGATGGTTGATGTTTACAAGACCTTGTATATCGGTATTTGCCACACGTTATTCTAGGCATTGTTTAGTTAATTCCTGTAAAAACTGTATGGATAAGTTCAGTTCCCATTTTCACAAATTAGATAATTTAGGCATAGAGAGGCTGCTCAACTTTGCTCAAGTTTAAACAAAAGACAAAATATGAAAGTAGATAATAAAAGAGACTATGCATCTTAGTTTTTAAGCAAACTTTGAAGGGAACAAATTTTCATTTATTCTTCAATCATTTTATGAATGTTCATGCAAATTTACCTTTAAAATAGAAATAAATATTCTTAAACTTTGGTAAAAATGAAAGCACTTGCATAATTTTACTTTTAAATATTCTTTTATATTATAAATGTGGTAATGTAACCTCTAACCTAAGAAGTTTCATATAGCATATGCTAGGCCATAAACAGTAATCACATACAGTTAGAATGTTGAGTTCTTTGAAGTAGCATTACTGTTTGTAATGTGTTATTAAAAGACATGGATTGCTTTGTTATTTGTATCAAAGCTTCTTAGGGTTTCTGCAGGGAAAGTAATAGCTTACCAAATTCTTAGTATTTGCAAGTAGCTGAGCTATGGCAGTGTGAACTAGTTTATTAAGTAAGGCCACATTTCCTGTTTTCCTATCAGGTATGTTTACTTAATAGGAAAAGAAATATATGCTCAATCTTACTCATAAAAGAAGATATAAAATAAATCTACTGTGGCATACTATGTTAAGAATTATAGGGCCGGGGATTTAGCTCAGTGGTTTTCTGCCTCCTGTGCAAGCACAAGGACCCGAGCTTGATCCCCAGTACCAAAAAAAAAAAAAAAGTGACTAAACCAATCTAAGGTATAATTCAGAAAAAAAGTGAAATTAAGACCAGCATATTAATTATAATATTACAGAGATATATATACATCTGATATCTGCAAAAGGATATGCTGGAGAGAATATATGAGGAATGTTCTGTAGAGGTTATCTATAGGGTGGCCAAGTGGAGGTAGAGGAATGCTTCATTTTTCTGTATCTTTTAAATATTTTTATTGCAGACCCAGCTGCCTATTCAAAGTAATTAATTTTGGGGGAAAATGTTAAGTCATAGACTTAAAATCTATAAAGGGCCTATCCAAGCCATTCCTTTTTCAGCTGATTTAGAGCTGCCCAAGCTTTAGCTTTACAGTCTGTTTTACATCACAGAGCAGTGGATTTCAGCCGCGCTTTCGTTATACCAGTAGTTCTCAGTGACGCAGCAGGACTTAATGGGATATTAAAATCAGAGATACTAGCTCTTTTGTTCATCATTGTGTTCCAATTATCTGACATACAGTAGGTACTGAGTAAATATTTGAGTGAGGAAACATTTAAGATATTTATCCTGTGGGATGAAACAGGCCAAGAGTATTTCCTCTCCTTTATATTTGAAAGAAAAAAGTATTTTTCTGTTTCATTGGAAAACTTATAACTGTATTTGTTATACTTTAATGTGTTATGTCCTAAGAAAACATTTGTAAAGATATAATTTGTTAATCATTTTTCAGACACTTGCTTCATGTCCTATTGACCGAAAACCTTTTCAGGCAGTGTTTAAATTCAGTGCGTTGGATGGTTGTATTAAGGTGAGTCTATTCTTACTTTGCAACATGAAATATGTAAAGTTAATCGAGGGTGTTTTACTTTGATAGGTTTCCAGTTTGTATATATTTGAAAATTGTTCATCTTTAGGCTTAGTGTCATTTCTCTTCAATATGACAAGCTCAGATCTTTCAGCAAAGGTGTGGAAATCCTATTTGTGTCCTAAAGAGGGCATGTCTATAGTGGTTACCTTGTGATGCTCCATGTTTTTAAAATGTGATAGATTTCCGATGCTCTAGAAGTTCCCACTTAATTACAGAATACTTAAATTTTTAGTGTACTTCCCGTATTTCAGAAACATTTATTAGTTGAATAGCATTTTGAATGCATTTCTGTTGAAACAGTGTTTAGAGTGTTAGATTTAAAGACTGACTCTCACAAATATTTTAAGTCTAAAATACCTGAAAACTACTGGCATGGTGGTGCATGTCTGTAATCCCAGCACTTGGGGAGGCTGAGACAGGAAGATTGCTGTGACTTCGAGGCCAGCCTGTACTGCATAGTGAGACCTTGTCTCAATTAAATTTTTTATTAAAACCCTGAAAACTATATTTTCATGAAAAACATAATTTTGAGACTAGCTAATAAAAATTAAATATAAAATATCTTGGTCTTAAATACAGGTTACCTCATTGATATTACTTGTGAACCGTGATTATGATTTTTTATTGATGTTGATTTTTCACTTATAAAAAAATCAGAACATATTCCTGGGTTAATTAGTAAAAGACCAAACAGATAGTAAAGTAGGACATAAGAGAAATAAAAATTCAGTGTATGAGAATAAATGATAAATAACTAAAAATGAGCATACTTATATGCATACGTGATGCTATTAATAGGAAATGAATACACTACTGTTTGTCTATAACAGCTTGGTCACTGGAGGAAAGGGTACTTAAGCATTAGTCATTCTCCTTGTAGATATTTATTATTTGGCTTGCTGTTTTTATCAGATGAGCCTGGTAAGGTACAAACAAGACTGCATTTCAGATAAAATGATTATGTGAAAAAGGACCTGGCTTGTTGTGTGTTTCTTCACCATTGAGGCAAATTAGTGTGTATTGGAGCAAAAGATACAACATTAGGTATGATAAAGTGGCTTCTGTGGAAGACATATTGACTATTTTTTCAGTCTGTCTTTATAAAATTATATTGCTAGATTAATTGGCATGATCTAAGTTTCCAGAGATACTTTGTTCTGTTACTTGGAATAAAAATTTACATTTATTTAATAGGGCTTGAATATTACTTAAAAGTTTGGTACAGCACTAATCCAATTATTTGTAAGTTAAAAGGTATCTACTTTTAAACATTTGTCATATGAGATCTACATTCTTTTAATATCTTTCTGTGACCCTGCTTTTGAATCTTCACTTATCTTTTTCTTTTTACAGCTACACTTCTTGAATGAGGCCTCTCAATTCACTTCTCAGCTTTCATTGAGCATTTACTTCCATCTTGTTTTATTGAAATGGTCCTACTAAGTCCTGAGTAATCTTCTGACTTCCAGATCCCATTGTTTTTTTCCTGTCTTATGTTGCTTACTACCTTCTTTTTCCTTGGGACATCCTTTTGTGCGAATGTATGTATTTTCACTTTACCTGTATGACTTCCACAGTCTTTTTTGCCAGGTCCCTCCCTTTTTCCTTTTTCAATCACAGGATCTTCATTTCAATTACTTGGGTTTACTTTCTCAGTCTTCTCAACTACTTTAATAAACTTTAAGTACTATCAATGTTGGGATTACTTCTCAAATTCTATCACTAGTCCATACCTCTTTCCTGAGAATCAGACCTATATTTTCAACCACTTTGTTAAAGATCTCCATCTAATAAACCTTTTAAGGAATCTTAAGCATTAGCAAATCCAAAACTCATCTATTCCCCCCCTTTTTCCAAGCCCTGTCATAACTGTTGATGTAGTCACTCGTTTTTCCTCCCTCATCTTTTCTTATTTTTTTCCTACTTAATGTGTTCTTAAATGCGTTCCTTTATTCCTCTGCTATTGCCTCTGTAGGCCCTCACTTTGTCTACATTAGTGCTGTCCAATAGAAGTGGACTAGAAGCCACTATATAAACATTTTAGTACACACATTAAAAGGTAACAGTTGAAATAAATTTTAATGATATATTTTATTTAATGTATATCATATAATATGTAAGAATTATTACTAAGAGATTGAATGTTCTTTTTTAAGTTGTAGTTGGAGTAAGCACGTGTCCATTCAGAGAAGCCACATGACATGCATTCAGCAGCCACCTCTGACTAGTGACTATCATATTAGTCAGTGTAGATCTAGATATCATATAAGAGTTTTCTCTCTGGCTTTCTGATTTTTATAGCCTCTACGTAACTGATTCATTCTCTACATCACTTCTAACATTAATCTTCCTGAAAAAA
Organism: Heterocephalus glaber; assembly: GCF_000247695.1. The sequence goes on from NW_004624816.1 coordinate 6,287,738, forward strand.
ACAAAGTTGATCATTTCATTCACTTGCTTTAAAAACTCTACTTACTCTCTGATGCCTGTGGAATTTTCTTTTTCAAAGACCATTACAGCCTGGCCCTAACACATTTCATCATCTTCACATTGTGCTTTTCTTCCCCATCTAGATTGGCTTGTTCCTAAAACTCTGGGCTATTTTCTGCATTTAGAATGGTTTTTTTCCTTTGGCAGTTCCCACTCATTTTTAAAAACCAAGTCATAAATCATTTTCTCAGACCTTTCTGACATCCTCCGAGTTAATTTCTCAGTCCTTTATGTAGACACATCTGCTCATTTCTGCTTTGAGCACTCCTTCCTTTCTCTCTCTCTCTCTCTTTCTCTCTCTCTCTCTCTCTCTCTCTGTGGGATTGAACACTAGGCCTCCTGCGCTTCCACTGAATTATACACATAACCCCTTGCTTAATCTATTTATATGCCACACTTCTTAACTATTTTGTTTCCCCAGAGTTTAGCATACTTACTGAGTTTGTAAGGGACAATTAAAAGGTTATTGTTTGTGATGTTGGGTTATCATTCTAAGTAGATGATTTTGTTTTTCTCATAGGTTCAAGTAAAAAGACAGTTGAGAGACACAAAAGAAAAGAAAAATGAAATCTCTCTTAAGAAACAGCTATCCTGTCATGAAAGATCTGAAGGCTTCCTAAGGTTAGTGATTAACTTTTAGAAGTGGTGTCCACATAAGTAAAACTAGAAATAAACCAGTACACAAAAAAATGTGAGCTTAAAATGCATTTACTTCTTTGAAAGCACACACCTAATATTTTAATGAAGGATCAGCTAACGCCTTAGAATATAATTTCAGTTTTATATTTGATAGTTAGCTTTTTTTTCCTTTAGTTTTCCTCCCCTGATCTACTGTTGACCAGAACTTTTATGAAAAAAAAAACAACAAATGTTAAATAAGTGTACATTTTTGTTAAAATTTCTGATTGCTTACTCTTATTTTGTACCTGTCGTAAGCCAATTACAAACAGTTAATGGATAAGCACTGATGTCCAGATCACACTTTGAGTGGCACTCATCTGGACAAAAAAATAGCAAGTAACTAATGAAATGACACTAAGGCATTTAAGGTTGAAACTGCTTTCACATTTGATTCCTTACATTTTAGCAGACACTTACTACACGTGTTTATGTTTTAAAATTTTAAAACATATTTGGATTTGTTTCTTTAATTGCTTTGTAAATAAATCATTGCTCTATTTTACCATTCATGCCTGGAGTTTAATACATATGTAACATTTTCTGAACTAAATTGAATATGAGTAGTAATAATATTAATACATAATATAAGCTTATCTTTCTGCCTGCCTTCCTTCCCTCCTTCTTTCCTTCCTTTGGGGAATGAACTCAGGGCCTCATATATGCTAGGCTAGAGCTCTACCAGTGAGCTATGTCCCCAGCCCTAATTTAAGCTTATATTAATCTGAAATGTATATATATTTTTTTCTGATTTAAGCTTATATTAATCTGAAATGTATATATTTATTTTTTTCCTGAAATGTATTTAGAACTGTCCAGAAGTTAGTTAGTTTATTTATTTATTTATTTATTTATTTTATTTTGGTACCAGGGATTGAACTCAGGTCCTTGTGCTTGCACAGAAGGCATGTGAAACCAGTGAGCTAAATCCCCAGCAAGAAGTTATATTTTTTAGTCAGTATATTGTCACATTAATAATTAGATCTAGAATTCATTAATGCATATCATTAGAATTTTTTTTTATGTTTATTTGTTTTTTGAGACAGGGTCTTGCTATGTAGTTCAGGCTGGCCTTAAACTCACTGTGTAGTCCAGGCTGGCCTTAAACTTGTGGCAATCCTTCCTACCTCAGCCTCCCAAGTGCTGGGATTACAGATGTATACCACCACACCAGGCTAAGAATTTTAATTTCTTAAGGCAATATTTTTATTCACAGTATCTTCTTTTTGGAGTTTTTTGTTGTTTTTAGCATTCCTGTCATTCAGTCTTCTGCATATGCCCGTTATCTCCAGCACACATACAAGGTCCATTTAGATTTACCTCTCCTTTTTACAGCAGTAAAATCCTGATAACTCTCTCTGATACCTTTACCAATTCCAAGTAAGGGAAAGCAGTGGTACTTTGGTCTTTAGTAAACCTCCATTTTAAATCATTGGAGCAGAGTATGTCAGAGAGTGCAGACTGGCAATTAGTTATGCTTTCTTTGCTAGAATTTTCTAATAGTCCTTTTTAAAAAAATTAATGTCTGCTTACATCTATTCTGCATGGCTCAGTATCCACTTATGATTAGCCAACAAGACTATTGTTTAAATACTGAGATGATACTACTCATTATATATAAAAATGTAGCTTGGCATTCTGATACTTATGGGAGTCTGCTATAATACTATTTAAAATATTTACCAAACTAGGGATAATTAATAAAATTAATGCACAATAGATTTCATTTTGATGGGCAGTGAATTGAAAATAAATGAGCAAAATGATGTTTTTTCTCTTAAATCTTTCAAATCTTTATTGGTAATTGCAGAAAAAAGGCCATAAGAGAAGATCTGTTAAGTGCAAGATTTTATGACTTGACACTGATACATAGTAAGTGATTTTTTTTGTTTGTATTCTTTGTTGCTGTTATTGTTTACTGCTTGTGCCAAAGTTCTCGAGTAATACTTTGGTATGGAAAACAGTTGAGCAAAGAACTGTACATTGTGTTACATCCTATATAAGCTTTGCTTTTGAGGAGTCATTTATGTTGTTTACTCTTTTTTCCTCTTTGTTCAGCTTGGAGGGAGGGTTGGAAAGTAAGGGGTGCGTGCGTGCATGTGTGTATGTGTAGAAAAGAGCATTTCTCAGCGATTTGGTATTTAGCAACCTGCATGGTAGTCTTAACATCACTGTTTAGCACTGATGTCCTTATTGGAGATAGTAAAATACTTTGTTGGATTAATACTTGTAAACAGTAGCAAGGATAGTCAGGAGCAAATTCACAGTTCCTGGAGGCAGCTGTGGCTTGGCTTTAGCAACACTTTCTTCAGGTTATTTTAGTTGTAATCAATCTATATTGATACGTGTTTATTCATGCTTGGCTTCTAAATAAAATTGTTGATTTAATCCAGTTGTCATTTATTTCATTACTCTTGAATTCAGGCAAGAAGGTCATGGTGATCAGAAATAATACTGGATAGGAGGATTGAGATCCTAGTTCTGACCTAAACAACTAACATTTCTGTATATTATACCATAAGGGATAACTCAAAACAAGCAAACACCATTCAGAGTTTTTGTTTTTCATTCAGATATAATGCACTGGAGCCATTTTAGGAGAATTAACAAAGCAAAGATACTCCAAAATGATGAGATATAGTAACCTGGCAGAAAATCTCTGAAGCTGTCAGAAAGAATAAGCTAACTATGTTCTGAGGTTATGGTGCAGTTTGTCTTCAAGACTCATTTAACTCCTATGTGAGCATTACTGAGGAATCCATTTTCTCACATTTTAACATCTCTGAATGAAACTGTCTTATTTGTCCTGTATAAACACTTGTTAATACACTGTTTAAAGACTAAACCGATCAAACATATTGAATTAGTTATGTTGGATTACCAGTGGTAGGTAGCTTCACAAAAGGAGAGACAACCAGGCATAAGTAAATAAAATTATAGTGGAGTAGTGTACCCCTAACCCCAATCAAAGACTTTACTAATTTATAGGATATACAGGGACAGAGATGAATAAGTAACAACAAGGGATGCATTTAACAAAATACAGACCACAAAACAAATTACCTGACTTCTTCAGCAAATTCTGAATTTAAAAAGTGGAAGAGAGGAGCCTATAGATTTAAAGGAACAGTGAACCAATCATGTATGGATCTTATTTGGATCCTTGTTCTAATGTATTATAAAAAGAATTTTAAAAATACAACTCTGTGAGATTTTGGAAAATTGAATAGACTTTCATATTAAGGAATTACTATTTAGGAGTTGTCTTTTGCTTTTGCATTGTGATAATAGTATGAAGAATACTTTTTCCCAAAAGATCACTTTTTAAAAATAGTTAAATATTGAAATATTTATTCACAAAATATTATATCCCGGATTTGTTTGAAAATGAAACTGAGGAGGTAGTAGATAAAATTGGCCATTAATTGGGCCAGGGATTTAGCTCAGTGGCACTGTGCCTGCCTCACAAGCACAAGGTCCTGAGTTCAATCCCCAGTACCAAAAAAAAAAAAAAATGGCCACGAATTAACAATTCTAGAGGTTTAGACTTGGTTATATGGATTTTCACCATGATAGCCTCTTTACTTTTGTATTTGAAATTTTCTGTAATTTGAGAAAGCACTGAGACAGGGGAAATAGTGCCAGAGCTAGAGTGCTTGCCTAGCTTGTATGAGGCCCTAGGTTTGATCCCAGCATCAGAAAACAGTGATGAAAGCAAAAGTACTATGAGACCATAACTGTCCACACAAGTAGTATATAATTCTAGTTCCTGTAGTTTATTTCAGTGAAATACAGTATATTATCTGTTTGTGCCTTTTTCTAGTAAGATTTTGTTTCTTCAGAGAAGTGATTGTTTTCATAGTATAGCATTTTCCTAGGGTATCATACACTGTAGAAATGTCCCTTGACCACAGCTACGTGATAATAAGGCAAGTAGATAATCCAAAGATGAAACACACAGAAAACTGACTCAGAAAGATAAAGTGATAAAAACGTATAAGAATGATGCCACCAATTTCAGAAATACAGTTTTCTCTTGTACAGAAAGGGGACTGAAAGACAATGGGAGGAGATGGGGTAGGGGGCTTTAGCTGCGTCTGGAATGTAAGTGATGAAAAGCAAAACATTAACATTAGTAAATCTTTGTAGTTGTCATTTTTATGCTTTATGGAATGTAAAAGTTGATTATAAATACAAACTTTAAAACTTTTAAAAGGCTAAATATCTTGTCCAAAATCATTTTGCTAATACTTGGAGCAGCCAAAATTTGATCTGCTCTTCTGACTCCACAGCCAGTGCCTATTTCCACTAAAGCATGTATCATTAACATCCTCCACTTCGTGATTGTCTGCAACCTTGAATAAATTATTGCCTTACTACTCTAATGGCTCTTTTTTGCATCCACTTTGAAACTAAAAAAATAGTAATTTAATACGAAGCCAGCTGTCATTTTAATAGGATAATATCTGTTCCATACTCAATATAGTATATCAATCACCAGTGATTTTTTTCTTACCTTTCAGAAATGTGGTATCAGTCTTTGTTTTTTCCAGACTGATATCATAAATCATAGCTCTAAGACTTGTAAGAGTTTTAACCTTTAATTTTTCACATTCCTTGTGAGATTTCTTAGTATTTAACAAAATGCCTCATTAGAGGACTGGAAGATAATACATTTTACTAGGAATTATCCTAAAGTTTAGGGATAATAATGAACCTATCATACATCAGAAAAGCAAATCTTTAAATGTTGACCATTTCATGACTGCACAAGGTAAAGGTGGAGTTAGTGGGAGATTGTACAAATTGAGTACATTTTTATATACCCAGCTACACCAAACAGAAAGCACAATATATCTGATGGATAATTTAACTTTCTTTTAATCAAAGAACTTGAGAAAATGTCCATCTCTTTACCGAGGGTTGCTTAGCTAGATTTTAGAACTCTGCCTTGCTTCTTTAATTTTTTTTTTTTGTACCAGGGATCGAACTCAGGACATTGCGCTTGCAAGGCAGGCAGCAGCACCACTGAGCTAAATCCCCGGCCTGCTTCTTTAATTTCTTAAAGATTTTTGAAGCGAGAAAAACTGTTCTTTAGATATGTGTGACTTTCTACCAGAAGTTGTCTCTCTATTAGGTACTGTTCAAACTAATGAAGAGAGTTTCTGAACTTGTGAAATTCTTATATCTGGACTAGAAATTATTAGTATAGACCATAAATTTAGTATAACATTAGGGGAACCTCCAGCAGGCCTAAAGGATGATTTTATTGGAAGTCATGCCACTTGGATTTGATGCTAGTTTTTTCCATTAAAACAACCATGGCTCTAGAAACTAAATTACTTGTTAATTTAGTGTCATCATATAATGAAGACACTGTTGCCTTACTAGAGATATTATGAAAGAGAGCAACCCGTTGGTGAATTTGTTCCTTTTTTTTCTTTTCTTTTTCGTGGTACCAGCAATCAAACTCAGGGTCTTGTGCTTGCCAGGCAGGCACTGCGCTACTGAGCTACATCCCCAGCCTAATATTTATTGTTCCCTTGATGTATGTACTGTACATTCTTCTATATAGTTTTTGTTTTTTGTTTTTGAGACAGGATCTCACTATGTAGTTCAGGGTGTCCTTGAACTCACTTTATAGCCCAAGCTGGCCTTGGACTTGCAGCAAGTCTCCTGCCTCAGCCTTCCCAGTGCTGGGATTATAGTCACGTTCCACCACACCCAGCGAATTTGTTAGGTGTCACTTTCATTTTTTCATCATAACTAAATAACTGACTTATACTTTCTGTTTTTAACTCCTTTATGTATAGGTTGAGAGGCTCTTACCTGAAATGCATCAGACCAGAGAAGAGTTCAGATTTTAAGTTTTTGGGAATTTTTGCACTGACTCTACTGGGATGTGTCCTCTAATCTAAAAATATGAAATCTGAAATGCTCCAAAAATCTGAAACTTTTTGAGTTTCATGTCATTGCCCACTTTGGATTAGGGATGTCAACTTGTACTTTCTCTTGAAATGAACATTAAATTTGGTTTGGGTTAATAATAATTTATGTAGCTTTTAAAAAGAAATTCCCTTTCAGGCATTTCTTGATGGTATACTTAAATAGGTTAGGTCTATTTAAGTATGTCTTTATTGACTTTGGAATCAGTCAAACTACAATGCCTGCCAAGTGCTGGGTGTTAAGCTCAAAGCCTGTATTGAACTGGTTTGTCTCATACAGAATGATGCTTTCTTGAAGCATCTTTTAAGGGTTAGTGTTTCCTGAAATGTGTGTTTGGGATGTAATGAATTAAGTAAGACAAGCTTCCAGTTAATCCTGGCAGGTTGAATACCTGTGTAATTCTCTGATCCTTCCTAGTATTCAACTAAAATGACAAAAATGGGATGAAAAGGAAAATTCTAAGCCACAAAGACAAGAGAACTAGAGAGGGGAGAATACAGTGTGAGGACAGTACATTCTTATGTCCTAAGAATAGAAATGTGAAGTGATTTTGTTAGGGCAATACAAACTGTGTTAGCAGAAACATAGACCTCTCATGGGGAGAATGGAGTTAAGAATCAAGTCAGTTCACATGCAGAGGAACAGTGGTGGTAAACCTGTGGCATGTGTGCCACAATGGGCTGTTTGTATCATTGAAAGCTCTGAAAGGTTTGCCACCACTGCACTAGAACCTTATAAAGTCTCAGGTTTGGAGGCCTCCATTATTTCTGAAGGCAGATAGAAGGTGGTGCTAAAAAACAAATTGGCTAACAATCTTTAGAGGAGCATGTTTGGTCAGAGGAAGGAGACTACTCTGGCGAAGACTGCAGGATCATTCTGCAGAGTTAGGATTGAATCCAGTTAAAGTCTTAATACAAATGAGGATATTGTAAACAACAGAGGCAAGAGAAGAAAATTAAATTTTATGGTGAGGCTCTAGTCTTCTGCCTAGGATCATTTTCCAAAGTACTGACAGTTTTATTTCTTATATTCCCTAAAATAGGAAGTAGGAGGCATCTTCTGGAATACTGATTTGCCACAACAACTTAGTGAGTTGATTGACGTTTGGGAGTCAACCAGTGAAATAATCAGATTTGTGCTTCATGATCCTACAAATGAAACTTATTACTTGAAAGGCTCTGACTCTCTCTAGCCCATCTGTACCATTTTCAATCAGTATTTTAGTGTCCCACAAGCATTTGAGGATTTCCAGATGTTTGAGGGTTGTCAGTATAACAGAGACCAAAATGGAGACGAAAGCTGGAGATAGACCCCAATGGTGCAAAATAGGGAACAACCTAAAAAATGTAATAGCCTTAGATGTGAAGGGATATTTCATCAGTGATATGAGCAATAGTTTTTAAAAAAGCTTTTAGAAATTAAAAATATAATGAAAATTTAAAATTAAACAAGTAGAAGATAAGCTTGAGGTCTCAGAAAGTAGGACTAAAAGAGTATTTGTCAAGAGGTTAAATATTAATTTAAGTTGTGGTCAAAATATGTGGTGAATGTTTAAATTTTAAAACATTTATTACAGCCAAAGACACATTGCCACTTATCTCTCTCAAAATACTCCCCCCCCCCCACTTTTTATTTTAAAAATAAAATACTGAGTCAGGAAAAGTTTTTAGGGGATTAAGTACAGTTAAAATACACGTATAAATGTATTAAATATACCTACTGCTTTAAATACACTGTCATTCTTGCCACTTTCTGAAGCAGGTCTAGAAGTCCTCTTTTCTTGAATACCTTTATTAGGTGAGATTTAAAAAAATATTATAAATATCCTTATCAACCTCATTCTCTAGATCTGGCATTGGTGCTGTGTGACTTCTAGCTTTTCACCAAAGTGAAGATGACCATGAAAGGTAAATGTTTTGAATGGATTTAGGACACTGAGGCAACCACAGCAGGGCAACTAAAGATGTAAATGGAGGACTTCCAGAACTGCTTCAGAAGGTGGCAAGAAGAATGGGGTAAGCGTGTTCCAAGCAAGGGGGAGTTATTTGAGAGAGATTAACGGCAATATATCTTTTAAATAATTCTTTAAAAAAAAAATTTGGTGCACATTTACTATGTATTTTTTTACCTTCTAAAATCCTAAAAAGGAATCCTAGAAAAGAAAAATAAAACAAAAGGAAGAAAATTGTTCAAAAAAGTAACAGAAAGGAAGATTTCTTAGAATGGTAATATGTAGGTGTCCAGATACAATGAAATAATAAAATACCTGATAAATGAGAGAATTGTACCAAGTGTTTCATAAAATTCTAAAAGTCTAAGGATATTAAATCTTAGAAGAGGAAGAATAAACGGGCTACTACAAAGGTCAAGGATGGTAAGGATTGGTGGCACACATCTGTAACCCTAATATTTTGGAGTTTGAGGCAGGAGGATTTGAATTTGAGGCCTACTTGAGCTATCTGTGTGTTCAAGGCTGTCCTGGATTGCATAGCAAGGCCTTGTATCAAATCAATCGAAAGAAAAAACTAGAAGTAATAAAGTGGTGTAAAAACAATTAGAGGATCCTTTCTCAGTTCTCCTGGAGGAGTCAGTGTATATTTCACTGACATAATAAATGAAAGAACAATCTGAGATTGAGGAAATGAATTTCAAGCCAGGGAAAAAATAGAGAGGCCCATCAGGATTATGGCAGAGGACAGTTCAGAATGACTATTGAACAGCAGCTTTGAGAATTAAAAGTTCAGACTATATTATTAAAGGAAGAGTATTTCCAAGAGAGTAGGGAACAAATTTGATGGATGAGTTGATGTCTTAGGGTGTAATAAGGAGAGATCTGCAACACTCTAGGAGGCTGAGGCAGGTGGATCACAGGTTGCAGCCCAGGCTGAGCAACTTAATGATTTAGCAAGACCCTGCCTCAAAAGATAAATGTAAGTGTTGGGGATGTAGTTCCATGTGAAAACCTGTGTGTTCAATCCCAAGTACAGGATGAGGGTGGGGAGATCTATGCTTTCATTGTAGAGTTACATAAATTAATGGTAAATACATAGAAAAAGAAATAGAGAAAACGAAGCTGTTACTGGATTTAGGTAAAGCAAGAAGTTGTTTATGGCAAATAGCCATGGTTTAACTCCTATTAATAGTTACGTAGTTATAATACATCATGTCCTGTATCACATAGAGACAGTGAAGGCTGCAAAGAGGATGGGTATGGCAGTGATAAAGAGAAAACACCTTTATCTTCCATTAGAAAAACAATAAAACACAACTAGGTATGGTGGTATATGACCATAATGCCATCACTGTGGGAGGGTGAGGTAGGAGGATTGCAAGTTTTGCGCCCAGCCTGGGTGACCTGGCAAGGCCCTGTCCATCCATTCACCCACCCATCCATCCATTCCCCCATTCACTCATCCATCCATTCATAAAGAAAGCAAGCCAGGGATGTAGCTCAGTGAGAACCTGGTTTCAAACTCCAGTAAAACACACACACCACACACTCACATGCTCACTAAAATATATCTGAAACAAAATCATTTTTTGTTTAAATTAATTTTGTATTTCTTATTATGTATAAAGACATTAAGAAATAGTTAAATATTAGAAGAAACAAAAGATTTGAGGAGTACTTTTGGTAAGCAGAAATCAGGAGTGGATAGTTCTGTAGTTTTTGTGTCATATGCCTAGAAGTGCTGCTTGCTTATATATATGCATAACATTCATAAATATTAAATGAAAAGGCAAATCACTGCTTTCTAAAGGAAGATTGGTAAGATGGATTTGTGATATTATATCTAGGTGACCATGATTTAGAGAAATTGATCAGTATTGAATGTTTCAGAGGTTGTCATTGGAGGCACTCAGTACTTAGTATGGCTAGAAAACTTAACAGTGCTTTCTATAGAGAACATTTTGTCTAATGATTGTTTCCTGAGATAGCCTTCCAAATGAAAGCACTCTATATAAACAGTGTATACTCATTAAGTATTGAGTGTTATCAAAACAACTCAGCACCTTAGGGCATACAAGACACTATGTTAACCCAGCACAGCAATTCTGGGAATGCAGCTGTGTAGTACCACATTTTTACCCCTGGCTTCTTAGGGAATTTTGAAAATCATTGGGTTATCTTTTAGGTAGATATTAAAGGGGTACAATGGAAAGTTAGTTCCTGAAACAGTCATCTCTGTTGCTCTCAACATCTAACTTCCATTTGTTACAACAGTTGAGGGTGGGATGTGTGTGAAGGATAGATAATAGTTCTAAATCAAACAGTTGTTGCATAGCAACTTAGAAGGAAATTAGTATACCAGTAAGTAGAAGGTAGGCTTTTAGCAACCAGACTAACAAGAGCACACAAAAATACATACAATCATGCAATAGTAGGGAACAGGCCTCCTGGTTAGTGTGATTTATTTTGTAGAAAGTTTTTGTGAAAAAACTTTGTGATTTTTTTTGTGAAGCAAACAAGGCTAAAGGTTAAAAAAAAAATTTGTCACAGGGCCAAGGATTTAGCTCAGTGGCGCTGCGCCTGCCTCGCAAGTGCAAGGTCCTGCATTCAGTCCCTGGTACCAAAAAAAAAAACCTTGTCATTAGTACTGTAAGCATTTTCTAGAGTTTTGAGAAGGGTAGCAGTGACAGTAGCAGTAGCAGTTTATTGTGGACCATGTATTGATAGGTAGGGATGATTAATAATAGAAGCTTGATGATAGAGGAAAACTAAGAACAAAATCTGTAAAGCTGTAAATAGTTTTTGTGGTTAGTCTGAATTTTTCTAATGTGGAAGTATTCATAGAAATTAATCTTCAGACGACCAGTTAAACAACAACAAAAGTCATAAACAATGCAGCCAACAACATCACTGTAAGAAAAAGTATGGATTTTTCCCTTAAATTAAGTGTAACTGACAAATACAATCATAGTTTGACATACATACATGTAAAATGATTACTACAATCAAATTACATATCCACCAGCTCATATACAGCAGTTCTTAATTTCCTTCACTTAGAAACGTTTCATGTTGCACATGGTAAAAAATACTCCTAAAAAGAAAAATGTGCTCAACATCTCATTCCCAGAGACAGATTGAAATAATTACATGAGCACTAATCTCGATGATTTCTTGACATCTCTATACATTAATGCATTTTGAAATTAAAAAGTAGGCAGTGCTATATATACTGTTCTGTAACCTCCTGTTTTGTAACCTGCTCTTTCAACATGATTTCTTAATATCCTTAATAGCTTTACCCACATCTCCCCTTTTATCTTCTCTTATATCCCTCACACTTCTCACCCTTATTGCCATCTTCTTATCTACTAATAGTCTCCCTCTTACTTTCATGTCATCTCTTTTTGATTCCTCATACTAGGGAAAACATGTGGTAATTGTCTTTTTGAGCCCAGCTTATTTTACAACATGATTTTGTATCCATGTTCTTTGTTTTTGTATCCATGTTCTTGCAAATAACATAATTTTGTTCTGTGTGGCAGAATTATACTCCATTGTCTTTCTCTGTCACAACTTCTTTATTCATTCTTCCATCGATGGATACTTAATGCTGATTCCATATCTTGGCTGTTATGAATTATGCTATAATAAACATGAATATACTGGTATCCCTTTAGAATGCTGTCTTTAATTCCAAGGAGTGGTATAGCTAGGTCATATGGTACTTCTGTTTTTAGTTGTTTGTAGGAATCTCTCTGTATGGTTGCCATGTACATTTCTACCAGTATTGTAGGAGGGTTCCTTTTCCCCTCCATCTTCAACAGCATTTATTGTTTTTAATATTCTTGATGATAGCCATTCTGACTTTGGTGAGATGGAATCTCAATGTAGTTGTGATCTGCACTTCTCTAATAGCTAAAGATGTGTGGGACATTTTTTCATAATCTTTATTGGCCATTTGTACTATTTTTGAGAATTACCCATTTAATATTGGGGCGGGTGTTGTTGTGTGTTGGTGTCTAGATACTAATCCTCTGTCAGAGTATCTGGGAAGGATTTACCCCTATTCATTCGGCTGCCTCTTCTGTCTGTTTCTTTTTCTGTGTAGAAACTTTTTAATTTGACATAGTTCCATTTGTTGATTCTTGGTATTATTTCCTCTGTTATTGGAGTCCTGTTCAGGAAGTCTTTGCCTGTGCCAATGGCTTCAAGTGTTTCCCATTTTTTTCTAGAGGTTTCAGAGTTTCAGGCCTTATACTGAGGTCTTTGATCCATTTTGAATTGATTTTTGTACAGAGTGAGTGAGCTAGGAATCTAGATTAAATCTTCTATTACCAGATAGCCAGTTTTTCCAGCACCATTTGTTAAAGCAGCTGTCTTTTCTCTAGGGTATGTTTTTGGTGCCTTTGTCAAGAATCAGATTGCTGTAGTGGTATGGGTTTATCCTTTTTTTTCCCCCAGTAGCAGGGATCGAACCTTGTGCTTGGCAGGCAGGCTTGGCACTACTGAGCTACATCCCCAGCCCAGTATGGGTTTATTTCTGTGTTCTCTATTTCTTTCTTTCTTTCTTTTTTTGGTACCGGGGATTGAACTCGGGTCCTTGCACTTGTGAGGCACGCAGCGGAACCACTGAGCTAAATCCCCAGCCCTTGTGTTCTCTGTTTCATTGGTCTATATGTCTATTTCTGTGTCAGTACCATACTGTTCTTGTTTTTATGGCTTTGTAATATAATTTGAAATCCAGTATTGTGATACCTCTAGTCTTGGTCATTTTGCTTAGGACTGCTTTGGCTATTTTGGGTCTTTCATTTTTTCCTGTGGATTTTAGGATTTTTTTTTTTCTAGTCATTGGAATTTGGATGGGAATTACATTGAATCTATAGATTATTTTTGGTAATGTGGGCATTTTAACAGTTCTGCCGATCTATGAACATGGGAGGTCTTTCTATCTTCTAGTGTTCTCAGTTTCTTTCTTCTGTGTTCTGTAATTTTCATTGTAGAGGTTGTTCACTTCCTTGGTTAGTATGATACCTTGACTGATTGATTGATTGGTTTTTTTGTTTGTTTGTTTTGATTTGTTTTTTGGAACAAGGTCGCACTATGAAGTTCAGGCTGGCCTTGAAGTCACTGTGTGGTCCAGTCCTTGAACTTGAAGTGATCCTCCTGCCACCACGCCTGGTTTACCTAGATAATTTTTTTAACTATTGTGAATGGAATTGTTTTCTTGGTTTCTTTTTCAGCTAGTTCATTATTGATGAATAGAAAAGTATTGAGTTTTTTATGTTGATTGTATGTCCTGAAAGGCTGTTTTAATCAGTACTTCTGTTTGAAGAAGGGGAATACTTACTTGAATTGAGTACTGGTGGCTAAACTAATTTACGATTGAAAAAGGCTGGTGGCCTCACTTCCCACTGCTCAGCTCCTACCTGTGATGAGACAGCAGTACCTGTCTTTTAGGTCACAAAAGAAATACTAAGCATACCACTGATACTAAACAGTGTGATGACTTATATATTCCTTTTGTTACAAGATAGTTTAAGGTTTTGCATAGGTTGGCAGAAAATGTTGACTAGAATTTTAATGGTTGTGCGCTTTGAGCATAGCAGTTTTTATTTTGACCTTTTATATTTTTCTCATCTTCATGGCTTAACAAGATAAGATGACATTAGCATTTGAAAAAATTATATAAATGCAAGTCTTTTCTGTGTATTTTAACTTTCTCTTGCCAATGTCAAAGGTTTACAACCTTTCAGAATAAAAATTGAGGCAAAGTAACCAAGTCCTTTGTGTTTTTCTACAGGAAACGCTTCATATCATAAAACAGGAGGAAAGAAAAATGCAGCAATAAAGATAGATAAGGTTTGTAGAAATAAAAGATTCTTTTTTACAGATAGTAACACTTTATGGTTACATAGCGCAAGTGCCTCGGTAATATACAAATATTTAAGTGTAACTATTATTGAAGTATGCTTATTTCCTGTTTCACTAACTGCTTCTTATATTTCTAGCCTCGAAGATCAAATCAGTGTACAAGTTATTGCTTCAGAAATTTTTTCTCCAATATATTTTCTTCTGGTAGTCATAATGGAGACTCTTCCTTTACTCGCAGAGCTTACTGGTTAGTATTTTCTACATTTAATGTATGTTCTTTATTACTGATAATTTAATCATTATAATTAACTTTTGATAGAAATTTAAACTAGGCTCAATTAAAAATTATGAAAGTTCACCTTGTTTTGTTTTTCTTTGGAAAATAAACTACCTCTAGCAAAGAGAAACCTTGTTTTTTGAGTTTCTCTGTCATACAAAGCCTGCCAGTGGGCTTTGTTTTCCATAATAAGTTGTTCTGTACAGTCTTATTCTGTGACGGGGAAGGAGGCTATTTGTT
Organism: Heterocephalus glaber; assembly: GCF_000247695.1. The sequence goes on from NW_004624816.1 coordinate 6,302,763, forward strand.
AAGTTGTTGGAGTGGTACCTAATAAAGCAGAACTCATTTAGAGCAGATCCTATCATCTTTGAATCCATAGTGACTGGCAGTAGATGCTCAGTAGATATTTGTGGAATTTGAAGATTAAGTTTGGGTTTTAAAATCACATAGAGGTAGTAGGACCAACATGGCACAACAAGATTGTGTGATTTAGTTTTACAGCTTGACAAACTACCAAAGAAACAGTCTGAGTAACCTTTTAAAAAGCTGAATTGTATCCGTTCTTGGTTGTAATAACCATACTTTTCTTTGTTTTCTTCATTTGTTTTATGTGTTGTTTAAAAAAGGAAACTGTTGGGCTGGGGATTTAGCTCAGTGGTTCCGCAGCCTGCTTTGCAATCGCAAGGTCCCAAGTTCAATCCCCAGTACCCAAAAAAAGGGAAATTATTGAGGGCTGGGGATTTAGCTCAGTGGCAAGGTCCTGAGTTCGATCCTTGGTACCGGGGGAAAAAAAAAAGGAAAATATTGTACCTAGAATTTCTCTCATTAATGGGGTTATTAGTCTGAATTGATGCTTTGAAAATTCTGTCATTTTATGATCAAATTCAAAGATTATTTTTAGAATTTAGGTAATTTTTTATTTGTGATAATTTTACTTATGTTAAGGAGTCTATATGAAAGTGTTTAAAAAGGAAAAAGTTCTTATTTTCATAAATATGATCCATAATACTGTGTATGAGAACTGCTATTCTTGACATAATCCAATTGTTACTCTAACCTTTAATTTTTGAAATTCTGATGGTCTCAATTTATCTTTCAGTACAGAATTTATGGCAGTCAATGAAATCAGTGCCTTGATTGGGCAGAAGAGACAGGAACTGGAATTGTCATGGTTTCCTGATTCATTACCTGGAATTGGAAGGTAAAAAAGAAGTGTTCATCAAAATGTTTACATTCTAAGATGAACACAAGATATCATTAATACTTAAGTATGAGGGTACTTATTCAGTAGTTATCTTCCTAAGGAAATTTTGTTAAAAACTTTGGTGTTTCAGATACGTAATGAAGATTTCAATGTAAAGGACCCTTTGGCAAGGACAGAATCCTTAATTCATCTGTTTAATGAGTTTAGGTATTTCTATGCTAGATTGATTTAGAGGGGAGAGCACCAGACTAGCAAGATTCATTATTAGTAATAACATTCAGACCTGTCAACCTTCTGTTCTTTCTCCATTCTGACCTGTGTGCTGTCTGTTGAAGCATTTTTTTCTGTATTTCCTTTTTTTTCCAAAATCTTCTAAATGAGTACTTGATCAAGTGCTTAGTGTGCTCTGGTATTCTGACTTTCTATAGTTCAGACCTTTCTTTCAAGTCCTGAAGTTACTGGCACAAGTGCCAAGTACATCCTACATAAAGATCATGGTCTCTTGAGTTTTATATTCATTCCCTATAACATATTATGACTTTTTATTCTTCACTATAACTCTGTATATGACCTTCACCCTCAAGGAATGATGATTGAACTTAAGTAGAAGTAAAATTAGGAAGTCCAGGTAATGTATACTCAAACCTTTCCTTACAGTTACACATTTTTGTACATATGCAAGTTGCACATTATTTTAAAGCTTCTCTTACGTCAGACTCTCTCCTTATACTCAGTGAAATAACTTTTTTAGGAGACCTGAATTTAACACCGGCAAATAAGAAAAAAGCTTGTTAAGTAGATTCAGTTTAAATGCAGAATATTGGCAGGGGAGGGGAGGCTCCTAACTGGTCCACAGTGACACGGAAAGGCCATCACCCCCAGATCAAGATGCCATATAGTGATATGATAGTGATTCCTTGGTTGTGTAGAAAGGAAGGAGTTTGCAAAGAAACATAAGGAGTTTTCTAGAAAGATGTAAATGTATGGTTATAGATAGATTAAAATCATTAAATGACACTTAAAATCTGTGTTTTAGGTTACATTTCAAAGTTGATTTTAGAGTGGCAGAGGAATAAAAGATGAAATACTAACCTTTTAAAAAAGAAACATCTATATTGTCTTTGTCTCTCTGCCATTAATTTAACAGAAAAACGGGATTTTAAAAGTTTTTTCCTTTGTAGTGAATTAGTAGCCATCTTTGGGCCATGAGTAACTTTTATTTTATATTTTTATTTATTAGGCAAAACAGTTTAAGCATAGTATTTTAAGATTGCTAACCTGATTTGGCAAATTAATTTTAAATTGTAGTTTATTTTTTTAAAACTAAACCATCTTTGTTTTAAATTTTCAGAATTGGTTTTATACCTTGGAATGTTGAAGCAGAAGTTCTTCCTCTCATTTCTTATGTGTTGCCAAGAACTATTTTTCCAACAAGTACCATATCTTTAGAAAATTTTGGTAAAGTTTCTAAAATATTTTTCTGTTTTTAAAAAATTATTAGCTTCTTTCAATTTCATAGAAATGTGTTGCTGACTTAGAAAAGTTGTAAAATATAGTAGCTCTGAAACATTTCTGGAAATAATTGGGAAATGACTTGACTTTAAAATCATTCCAAATAGAAAATATATTCATAGTAGAATTCTGTTCAGCTATAAAGGAGAAAATTTTGTCATTTATAACCACCTGGATGAACTTGGACATTATCCTAAGTGAAATAAACCAGACACAGAAAGACAAATACTACATGATTTCATTCATGTAGTTTCTAAAAAAGTGATTTCATAGAAATTGAGAATAGAATGGTGGTTAGCAGGAGCTGGGATATGTGGGGTGGAATAGGAGAAACACTGGTCAAAGGATACAAAATTTGAGTTAGGAAGAATAAGTTCAAGAGATTTGTTGTATAACGTTGTGTCTATAGTTCATATGTTATACATAATCTTGAAAAATATTGAGTAGATGTAAAGTGTTGTCACCAAAAATATATTGTGTGGTAATATGTGTTAATTAGCTAGATTTAGTCATTCTATGATGTATATATACTTCAAAGCATTGTGTTGTATATGGCAAATACATCTTCATCTGTCAACTCTAAAAGTTAGACAATCCACTTTAAAATTTTAAGAAATTATAACTGAGACTTTGAGCAACTGATTAGAAGTTTCCTTTCTGTTCAGGGATGCAGCGTCCAAACCATAGATCTTTAGAAGTAATATCTGTTAATTAAGAACAAGTATTCTGAGTCTTTACTTGTGGCTAACTTGACAGTTTTCTTTTTTCTTTTTGCCTAAATAGTAACATCTCATAAAAAAAAATAGCAGTTGCCCGATTTAATATATTTTCCTTTTATTTTTCTCATATAAAGTTCCCCACATGGGTCCAAATCTGGTTATAACTTATTTCACTAACATTTTAAGAAAGTCGTTGAAGCCTTATATTACTCAGATATCAGTACCTATGTACTTAAAATTTCAAAGATATATTTCAATATGTTTTATACTTTTTTTAATACTAAAATTAACTAAAGCAAACTATTCCACTTCTGTTTGAAATATACTTTACAGTTTTTTGTTTTGTTTTTCAACATTATCAGGTCCTCCTTGCAAGGGATATGCATTAGCACATACCCAAGAAGGAGAAGAAAAGAAACAAACTTCTGGTACTTCAAATACCAGAGGAACAAGAAGAAAACCTGCAGCAACTCCTACAAGGAGATCTACACGTAACACAAAAGCTGAGACAGTCAGTCAATCTCAGATATCTCCAACATCAAATAATTCTGGGTGTGATGCCCCAGGTAACAATAATCCTTCTGTAAGTGTTTTCTCTCCAGCTGAATCAGAAAAACAAACAAGGCAGGCCCCAAAACGGAAGTCTGTAAGAAGAGGAAGAAAACCACCTGTATTGAAAAAGAAACTTCGGCGATCTGTACCTCCCCCTGAAAAATCATCATCTAGTGATTCAGTAGAGGAAGAAACACTGGAATCTGATGCACCACCTGTGTTAGAGAAAGAGCAACAATCAGATGTAGAAGAAAGTACTAACATTTTTTCTGTGCAGACAGATGTAGAAAATCAGTCTGCTAAGTGCTTGAAAAGTTGCAGTGAACAAATAGAAGAAAATGAATGCAAGGAGAATCATGATGTAGAGGAAAAAGTAGAATCTTCATATTCTGGATCTTGTACTGACGATCCTCCTGTGTTAGTTAGAGAGGGGGAAGAAGACAAACCTGAGAATACAGGTGTAGAGGCTGACATTTTAAATTTAAAAAGTGAAATTTCTAAAGATATTTTTGAAAAAGAAAGTGATCCATTAGAAAGTCAAGACCAGATACTGGAATCTTCA